>JAHWFO010074108.1:116825-142298 GCA_023313115.1 Rhysida immarginata
GCAATGTCTCTATTGTAATGATGTAATGATAGTTTCTTTTTTTGTAGCACTAAAATTTATAGTGTTCAATTGGTTTGGGAAAAATACATGAAGATCGCATTATAGATAGATAATATCCCAATCCCATTTATATTGTTGAACATTAATTTTCATGTTCATTACTAATAAAAAGTCAGCCCATAATCTTGTCCAGTTCAGTCGGAAAGACCTTTCATAGAATTATAATGGCTTTGCCTGATTTACAATTTTCAGCGTCCTTCCCTGTATGCGTCGGCGAGTATACGTGTCTATTTCAGACGTCAGATTTATTCCATCAAGGAAGGCTTACCTGACGTGAATATTTTCTAGCTAAAGAGTAGTCGAATTCGTCGTCTGGTTTCTGCGGACTTAAATGAGTTTAGAGCGCTTTCAGTGTGACGATCGAATGTGATTTTGTAAGGAACACTGAATAGTTTTACTTTAGTGACAGAAACGAACTTTGGGGCTGTTAGCCGTTCCAGTTGCGAGGCTTTGTTCGAAACGTTTTCTCAACGAATCAATTGATTCCGTGCGAAGGGTTGTTTCTGTCTTTTGTGTGCGCTCGTGACATAGGATATCAATTCTTTGTCGTCTCTAGTAGTGGTGGGTCGTCGGGGCGTTGGCTAATTTGACAGGAAATTAAAGGGCCCCCGGTTGGTTTTCGGGCGTCCGCCACCTCCATCTGCGCGTGAAATCAACTTATTAGGCGACGAATAAGATGGTTGGTTGGTTTCTTCTTGTGATTGCTGCACTTTTTGCAACAAAGAAACGCCCTTTTTACTTGATTTTTATGCAAACGTCCTATTAAGTTTTAATCGCATATTCCTTGTGAATTAGGACGACTCCAGCCTTTGGATCGGCGATTATAAATGGTCTACGATTTTCACGACGATCATTTATTGCGGGGCCATTTACACAGAAATTGGATTTATGGAGACAAAGAAGAATGCTGGCGTTACCATTAAAAATTGTGGGAACCCATAAAAAATGTATAGGGGGGACTGTTATTCGAGATTCGGATACTTTTAAATCGGAGATCGATTCAGGTTAAATAGAAGTAGCATTTTTACGATGATCAAGACTCTTAGCGTCCATTCCACCTGTCTAAGTTAAAAAGTTAATAAATACAACTGAAAAATTAAATAATAATTAACAAATAACAAAATAATAAATATATAAGTATAATCAAAATAAAACTAAAAAATCAAATAAGTTTTATTTTGATTATACTGATATATTTATTATTTTGTTATTTGTTAATTATTATTTAATTTTTCAGTTGTATTTATTAACTATTTATTGCATTCCAGGGTTTTTGTGTCTCGTCCTTTTCTCTTATAAATATCCATTCACCTGTCTAAGTTCAAATAATTTTACTTGTAATTAAATATAACCATGAAACGGTCGCTATCCAACATGTCATATGAGCATAGGTTAAAGCGCGGCTCCTTGTTCGCAAGCCAGGACTATCTTTACTATTAATGGTGAATATTATTATAATAATAATTGGGAAATTGGTCTTTGGAGGATTTTTTTTCACGCCATACCTCAGATATTAATAATTAAATAGAGAAAAAATACTAACCCGAAGTTCCCTAGTTCTAGTCCAGGCCGTGGAATTTTCTTTACAAACCCATTTTCCAATTATAATTTTACTTGCATTCAGAAAATAAGTTGAAGAACTTATTTTTTTTTTAGAAAATATTGCTGAAGAACTATTAAATGCCTTTATTCGCTGTTGCAATTTATACGGATTTTAAAAACTTAGGCATCTCCGTATTTTACACACCGTTTAACGAAAAATTTGCTTCCCTTTCTGGTCGTGATCGTGAATGTGCATAGTACAAAATTTACATTTAACTCTATACTTGTATTGATTGATCACAATGAACCAAACTAACTTTTATGTATCGCAATTTTATCATATCTGCCGCCATTTTCAAGAAAAAAAATACGCAACATTACTTTTAGATTACCCCTCGTATGTCTGGCGTACGGTGAGAATGCCACAAGTAGAACCCCTCGAACAATGAAAAGTCCTTATCAGTGTTGTATAGTTGAAAGTATAAGTTCGTTTGAAAGTACGTAAACTCGGCGATTGAGAGGCTAAAAAAAAATTGACAATGTCGTGTGCTCAACTCACAACAAGTGACGGTCCAGATGGGAATAAGTAGGGTTTCATGCATCTGTTGCAACGTTTCATGGAAGTAGCGATTCGAAGAATTTTGGTCTCTGGTTCGAAAAAAAAACGAGGATCATACCATAGCCTAATAATATCTATGATCATACTAAAACCTACAATTATCCTCAGACGTTGAAGCGGCTAGCTCATTGTGGAAAACCTCGAAATTCAACAAAAAAGAACAGAACGACTATTAAACCAAGATGGCGGTCTTATATCAGATTCAAGCCTGTTGAGGTGGATGACGTCATTCAACAAGAATAAAAGATGGAAAAAAAAGGAAAGCACACCCTATTAGTTTGCTCCTCTATTGGTTAATTTCTTATTACGTGTCAATCAGTTTTTCTTATGATTGGCCCCTATTGTTATCTTGTGTTAAACTTTAGCTTTGTAATTTAGTTTTTCACCCTACTGAAAGATGGTAACATGGTTACCGAAATACGTATCTATAGTATTTTTCAAAAAAGAAAACCGTTGACCTTTGCTCGGGTCAGAACCAATCAGATGCAAGTACTGTTGATTCATTACTTTCTCCTGACGTTAGAGAGAGCTAATTCTTAATGTTTTAATGCTAATTCCAATTATTTGTAAGCTTCCACATCGTGATATTTTTAAGTAAAGAGTTTACAAATATTTAATCTACTCTATGTAAAGGAAAATTTATAGCTCTGAAGCGCGAGAGCGTAGAGCAATGAACGGAATAACTAAGCGATAAGGAACCAACTCTGATTGGTTCGTTTCGTTGGTCTTCTTTTATGAAAAATACTATAGGTGATTAATTATTTACTATTTTTTATTTTTATTTTCATGTTATATTTTTTACTGTGTACGAGGTCTGTTCAAAAAAAAAAAAAAACGAATTTTTTTAAAACGTTTTTTTTTTATTTTTAATATACAGCTTATCGGTCTTTGTCTCCTTCGAAGTACTCCCCTCCTCTATTCACACACTCGTTCCAGCGGTGTTCCCACTTTACCAAGCAGTCCTGGAAAGCTTCTTTTGGAATATTCTTCAATGCTAGTGACGAATTTTTCTTATGTCATCAATGGAGTCGAAATGGCGTCCTTCAGCACTGATTTTAATTTTGCAAACCAGAAAAGGTCGCAGGGAGCTAGGTCTGGGGAGTAGGGAGGCTCGGGGAGGACAGTCATCTGATTTTTGGCACAAAACTGGCGAATTAACAAGGCTGAGTCGACAGGCGCATTGTCATGATGAAGGAACCATGAGTTGTCTTGCCACAACAGTGGTCTCTTTTTGCGATTCCGTGAATGTTTTCCCCAGTTCCACGCAAAGTTTCCCGAATTTGTATGAATTTGTATCGTTGCTCTCGTAAATCAGACATTGCAAAAATTGCCACGAACACTGAAACACGTTACACTCAAACGGCAATAACTCGGAAACTAAACAACATGTAAGAACTTGTAAATACCGTAGTCTATTAGGCAGAAGGATAAAACAATTGTAAATAAACGTCGAATACTGCGCCAGCGTAGAGAGTTTTCTAACATGTTACTAAAATTCGGAGAAGGTGTATTGCCTGAATCAAATGATCTGGTGACTCTACCAGAGAGCCTTTGCAAAATTGTTCTTTCGGTCGAGCCTTTACATTCCGTTTATGGAAAATTTACCCACATAAGACGTCAAGAAAACTCTTGGTTGTGTGAAAGAGCCTAAAAATGAGCAAGCGACTGCAATAAACTGCAGCATTTAGCAAAACATTGAACGGAATGAAATGGTATATTAACTATAAATATGGTCTTGGATCAAGCTGATGCCACCACTTATCCGGTAGAGTTTCTTAACTCTCTTAGTGCATCCGGACTTCTCGCGCATAATATCGCCCTGAAATTCGATGTTCCGGATGATACTTCTTCAGAACATAACCCCTCCGACGTTGTGTAATGAAACTGGGCTTAAAGTAGTATCGCTAAAAATAATATTATTGAAGCGGAGATCCTAATGGGCTGTGGTGCTGGTGACATAGTTTTCATACCCCATATACCTCTCATTCCTAATAACTTTCACTTTCAATTTAAGCGTGTGCAATTCCCAGCCAGATACTCGATCTCAGAACCAGCTGCTTCTCGCATGTAGCCTGCTTTCGAGTCACTAACGCAGATAACCTGTTCTATGGGGAAAATGGAACACGTTGTTTATAAAGAAATCCTTTAAATAAACGGCGAATTAAGCTATACCTTAAGTGATAATAAACGTGTTGGCTTACCTTTTTTTTTTTTTTATTCTGTTTTATGTTATTTGTATGGGTTTCTTGGTGCCAATAAAGAAAATTTGGTATTGTATTCTATTATACAAAGGTTATGTTCAAGTACCTAACCATATAATAATTTCTATGGTTTCCGACTTTTTTTAAACTATGTTCCGGTATAGAATTTTTAAACATCTATGCAGATGAAGTCGCGGGTAACAGCTAGTTTGTTAATAATTCTTTGAAAACAACGTTACTTTAATTTGATGCCGAAATGTAAAAGTCACTCGATATTAAACGTGCTAATACCATCTCTAGTATATTAACTATTGTTCTATTAATAATGGGTGTTTATTTATTAATTTCGAAAGCCTTATTAATATTCGAGCGCATGACCTTTTGTGTAGTGTTAATTTCGTTGGACGTGACGGACAATAACACGGTTCTTTTTACTCGTGCAACTTCAGTTTAATTAAAACATTTGCAGCAGCTCCCTCTAAAGTGTTTGCTTGCTTGCTTGCTTGCTTGCTTGCTTGCTTGTTTATTAATTTATGGTTTATCCCGATTAAGTCGAAGGTATTTAGCGATTTTGCTCAAGTTAATTTAAATGGCATCACAACGATGATGTATAGCTAATTAGCGGGAATGAAATTCCAATATGTGGAGGAATATATCGAGCACATGGTATTGGAACATGCAACAGGTGGTCAGTAATTGAGTGCCAAGCCCTTTATCTATGGCCAACACCATAATCGCTTAATTTCAACGAAGAGTTTGGAAAAGTGGTCACAACTAATTGCACTGAACGTTGAATTCATAGCTTAACTTCTGTAATAAATATCTTATCGATTGCAGAGATATTGGCGTTTCTCTATTTGCATGCCCTTAAAGTTAAGATGTTGAATTATTATGAATGACTTTATCCTATTGAATTACTATTACTCTAGAAATGGGCAAACAAGGATATCACAACATCATTGGACTCCCGGTTAAGAGTTTGTTAATTCTAATGATTAAATATGCTAAATAATTTGAATAGACTGAAGTTCATTTTATTACTGCTTAGACTAGATTGAGCTAGGTTTATTAAGGGGATATGAAATAAATATACACGAAATGAACGACGCGTATTCATTGATACAACTTCGCGACGCAATTATCATTTTTATAAGCCCACTAAATGAAACCATTCAATGAACACTTTGCAAATAACCTTCACAAATTCACAATTGTTGTGTTTAGGACTCACAGACAGAGACAAAACTTCCCTAATAAATAGGAGAAATTGAAAATTGAGACAGATATAATAATAATAATAATAATAATAATAATAAAAGATCATCTCGTTTTGCCCTACTATTGCCGAGATATCAAAGTTCGACTTGCACAAATTATCAAAAATCTGGAACTTCAGGTTGAACAACAGACCACTGGTCATGATAATTTTCTTCTTAAGCTGTTTTTTTTACCCATTCGGCCTTAAAGATTTACCGATTTCGAGACAAAGACTATGACGAAAGTTTGGCTCACATCTCGAAAACTATTTAGAATACAAATAAAGTAAGGGTTAAATGAACCAATTTCTAACTTATAAACTATAAATCTGACAGAGTACTTTCAATGGAAATATTATTGTTTTTATGTATATTCCATTTCTAAAAGCCGGCAGGTGGCCGAGAGGGCTAGGACGTAGGCTTTCTAGTTCTCGAATCTACTTGGTCGTGGGTTCGAGTCCCGCCGTGGGCATGGATGTTTGTTTTTCTCCCGGGTTGCGTACAGATATAACTTGTGTAAAAGACGCAAAATGACCTCAGTAGACGACGCCAGAATTTCTAATAAACCAACCAACCAACCATTTCCAAAAAACGACGCCATTTTCGAATACAGAAGTCAATTTTGAAATCTTAAATAGGAACCCTTATTTTTAATGGTATTTTCAGATTGTACACAACATTTGAGAAACGTTTTATTGCAACTTTTAAGGAGATAGAGGCACTCAAAGTGTGGTGGGTTTGGATTTAAAGAAAATCCATAAAACAGAAATTAAAAAGCAAACTGAGCATCTTGAAACAAAGCACTAAATTATGGAAACATGTAATAAACAGTGGAAAAATTTCGGGTCTTTTGGTTTTTGCAGGCAAAAAGCATGTAACGGACCAGTCAGGTACGTTGTCCCTATTCATCAATTTCTGGTTTTGCCTTTACTTTAAATCCAAACACATCACACTTTGAGCGGTTCTATATCCTAAACGGTTGGATCAATTGAAAAAACACCAAGAATAAAACCTTTCTCAAATATTGTGTGCAATCTGAAATACAGAATGATTCAAAAGTTACTGTGCAGTAGCTGGTTGGAGGTGGCATCCACTCACAATAGATGCTGGAAATACCCGCCATCGGCCTCACGACATCGGTTAGCACGCAGTTGCATGTTGTGAAACACTCTGCTCAATATGTCTGGTGAGATTTGCTGAAATTCAGTGGCGATTTCCTCTTTCAGCTCAGGCAAAGTGTGCGAATTGTTTGCATAAACTTTACTTTCAAGGCAACCAAACGGAAGAAATCGAGAGGTGTTAGGTCCGGCGAACGTCCCAGGCCAGATGCCACGCGGGATGATTCGATCAGCAAAGACGTCCTGCAGAAAGTGCATTGACGGGCGCACTATATGCGCAGTTGAATCGTCTCCAAAAGCGGGCACGGAGCAGTTCTTTCACTTGTTGCACCATCTTGCATGAAGCATTCTCGTTCTTGTAAGGCAGGAATGACTTGCTGCTGCAGAAGTTCGCAGTAACGGGTACCCGTGATGGAACATCTTTTAGTGCCTTGAGGCGTGTTCTCCTCAAAGAAAAAGGGTCCAAGAACGAAATCAGCAGTAAAACCACACCATTCAGTAATGAAATCAGAATGCAGAGGCTGTTCTTGTACAGTGTTAGGACTTGCAGTACTCCAGGTGCGACAGTTCTAAGTATTCACTGCTCCATGTAGAGTGAAATGCGCCTCGTCTGACCACAAAATGTTCCAAAGCCATGAATTGTCAACGGCTATTCTGACCAAAATGCAGCAAGCAAAATCAGTGCGTTGATCCGGGTCTTGAGGGAGTAGCTTTTGCACCAGATGGATCTTGTATGGATACCATTTTAAAATGCATCTCACAACCTTTCGTACCGTATATCAAGGGAGAGACAACGCACGTATGAAGAATATTGGGAACCGGACATTTTTTCAACCACAGCAACAGCGACTTCTTCCAGAGTTTCATTTGAACTCGTCTTCTTCCTCTCAGCACACCCAACTTTCCAGTATCTTCAAATTTAATAATCATTTTTTTCAAACCATTACTTGTCATACGCCGTTTTCGCAAGTCTTTCGAGCGTCGCAATTGATTAGGAGCTATCTAGACCTCTCTCCAGTTTGTCATCAATAAGTAGTGCATCAACTGGAGTGGCAGCCGCCGAAGACACTCCAGTGCTACTCTACAGAGTGTACAACAACTTACACCGTAGATGCCAAACATGCATTGAGGTTGGAGGCCGTCAGTTTGTATAGCTACTGTAACTGCAGTGAAGGCTGCTTGTGTTCACTTCTGTAACTCATCAGTTATGCATTTCCGGACTAATATTTATAGGACATAAAATGCTTATTATGATCACTTGTATAAGTACTATAAGTTTGTAACACTTTGACTGTTACACCCTGTATATTTGAGTTCTACATTTGAAGATATGTCAAGGTCCATGTTAACGTGCCACCATTACCGATTTCACTGCCTGAATTGGGACAGCGGATCGTTGCAGCCATTTAGTCAACAGAGCAAACGTCTGATACGCGTGTGGGAAGAAATGGACTGCCGAATAAAGGAGCATTGAATGTAAGTTGTTGTATTAGACGATTCTTTTTTTCATCCAATGTAGCTTTTGTCCTCATTTCCCATCGCTACGAGAAAGAAAAAATAAATTGGTATGGCGGAATGGTACATTCGCACAGGCCTACCACGAGATAATGATACTGAATCATAAAGAATTACGGGGCTGTGTTGGGAGTATGTTAGAAATGGCAACAGACAACCAATATTTCGCGCAAACATCAAATTTATAGTACCGCCACTCTATTTAATAGGTGATTCGATGGGTTTGAAGTCTAAATTAAAATATTTCTTCATAAAGCTAAGGGCGTATAAATTTAATGTAGCATCTACATTAATAATGCTAACTGTCATAATTGCAATATTAGTATCCACCTCCATGTTGTCACTGACTGGTCTAGTTTTTGGTAAATATTTCATTACCAAACTGAACAACAAGATTTCCATATCAGATATCGACACTTTAAGATGAATATACACTTAGTGGCCAGATTATTATGACCACCCCATCAGTATTTCTTTGGGCCACCTTCTGCCTTCAATACTGCGGCGATTCGCATTTACTCCACGAGATGTTGAAAGGTGATGCGAGGAATCTGACACCATGAATGCTGTTGTCTTGTGCTTTCTGGCCAAATTCCGCTTCAAACCCCTTCAGTTTCTATCAGTGAGTTTCGACTTTTGGGCAATGTTGTACTTCGCAGATGATGTCTTTCCCTGCTTCTTATACGCTGTCATAACAGTGTTTGCCTGATGAATAAGACTGTCCTTTTGTGTGAAATTTGTTGTTTTGGGAACACCTGTCTGATGGCTCTTTCAACTTTCTCCCACAAATGCTCAATTGAATTGAGATTTGGTCACTATGGGGGCCACCTAAGCCAGGTTCGTCGTCGTTCGTGACGATCGCAACAATCTCGCCTTACTATCATTTTCAATTGTCGAATCAATATAGGGGTTAAAGCATACATTCAGTAGCAAAAAATTTTTTTCAGCAAACAACGCACAGGAATTGTTTGTTCTTGAAACTATTACTGCAAAATACGAGTAGCGTAGCATGCCGCATTGTCACGTTGGAAGAAGCCATTACGATACACCACCAACATGAATGCATGAACTTGATCAGCAAAGACACTTAGGTATGTTCTGATATTGAGGCGTTTTTCTACACAAATAAAGTACCCATATTATGCCAGAAAAATATGCCCCAAACCACGACTGCCCCCACGAGCTTGAACGATTGTACTCATGCATGTGGGGTCCATGCTTTCGTGCAGTTTCCGTCAAATTCTCATTCTGTTATCTGCATGATGCAACTGAAAGCGTGGTTCATCAGACCACATGACTTTATTCCGATGCTCAACTGTCCAATCCTTGTGTTGCTGTGGGAATTGGAGACGTTTTATCTTGTTAACTGCAGATAGCAAAGGTGTTCGAAGTGGCCTTCGGCTCCCATATTCCATACTATGCAGTGTATGGCGAACAGTACGTTCAGAGATCACTTGAGAGGATCCCTGATAAAGATCTGTGGTAATTTGATGCGCTGTTGCCCTTCTGTTGTTTTGTACCAGTGTTGCCACTCCTTTCTGCCCGAACATTGATGGCCATAAGTGGCACGTTCAGATCCAGTTTTCCGGCAGACAGTCCAGTCTGTAACAATTTAACAGCAGCTGCTCTTGAACATTTAACGTGTGCAGCAGTTTTGCTGATATTAGCTCTATGGCTCCGAGCGCCAACAATCATCAAAGGCTGCTAAATCGCTTCGTTTACCTATAATCTTCTGAACCAAATCACTTCCAATGTCGTGGTAAACAACCTGCTTGCCTATTTACACTAGTCCGGCTCTTTAGCAAATTCAGTGCAAAATCATAGCTATTTTGCCTACAAACATCAGGTGGTCATAAAAATCTGGCCACTCAAAGTAAACACTTCCTAGTATAGATCTCACTACACCATTGTACAAAGCTTTAACAACACAAATATCATTGATATCTGCGTCGATCAGTCGTCTATAGTTAGACCAGTCTGTCAGTATAGGTTCACATTCGTTAAGAGTTACATTTCAAAAAATTGCAAAAACGCCTGCTCTCATATAACTTATAATAACATATTTTTGAATAGTTTTATATTTGTTCTACACAGCATGAAATCTTTCACACAGGACTGATGAAAGTGATGAAGCCAAGATATCACACTTCTGTTACCTGGGCTTTCAAGTCCTTCTCAAAAGAAAATCTACCACAGACATTAGGCTACACGAAAATCCAATTCATTGTTTATGAATATAGAAGGAAATATGAATTCCGTGTCCCAAACTGTCGCATATACAGGGCGAGGCATATATCTTGAGACAACTGAATATCTCGGAAAATAAACATTGTACGAAAAAATGTCCAAAATCAAAAGTGAATTATTTCGCGGGAGAAATTCATTAGTTAAAAAATTACCCCCCCCCACTTGTGAGGGGGGCTGGGGGGACGAGGTAACTTTGAAATCTTAAATAGGAACCCCTATTTTTAATGGTATATTCAGATTGTACGCAATATTCGAGAAATGTTTTACTGTATTCTTGGTGTTTTTTTCAATTGATCCAACTGTTTAGGAGATAGAGGCTCTGAAAGTGTTGAACTTTTAAAGTTTGAACCCAGTTTTATCGATGAAGACAAAGACATAGAGAGTGGGTCATAGAGACATTTTTATTTTTTTTCTTATTTTTTTTTTATTTTTTAGAAATTCAGACAGTGGGGTTCTTAAACTATATATTGACTATTTTTTATGGAAATGGGCTAAGCCTTTTTAGAAAAATGAATTTTTTTTTTTTGAAAAAATGAAGAAACGGCAGAAACATTCATTTCAAAACTCCAAATACAATATAAACGGCATGAAGAGCTTCCTCTTATTGAAAAATACAATTTTCTTATTGACGTAGAATACGTCTTGTGTTTCGATAGTGGGATGCGACGCTAAAATCGTGAATGTCACGAAAGTGTTGATCACGAAAACCTTAATAACGTCAAAACTATTAATGATAGAAAAATGAATGATATTGCATTCGATAGTATATAAAACAAAGCATGCTTTAGGCTTTCAGCGACTTCATGCTGACGTCATCGGCTGATGCAGTCGAAGTACAAAGTTGGGTCAGAAAATCTGCTCTCTGGCGGAGATTAATTTAGTCTAGCTCCGGCTTCCTTTGTGATAGCACGACATTTTAAGTGTCATTTGTTGTATCTTTTTGCGTTTTATAAAACAGCTTAAAAATTAAACCACAGTATTTAATAGTATCTAAGATATCCGACTTCGAATTTGGGAAATTTTGCAAAAATTACAGAATTTCCAAGTTTATGCATAATAAACGCCAGAAAAGTTATAGAAAACGTCACAGGTAAACAGATCGAGAGATGGGGAATCCATGAAGACCCAGATGTCCGATATTGAACATCTACGGGCTCAGCATAGACGACTGAAAGTTGAGTCGTACCGACGCCAAAGTGAACAATAGCCTGATACGAATGCGCCAATAACTTCCACTGCTCAGTTCGATGCAAATAATATAGCTGATGATATAAAAGTTTCAACACCGTGTGATAAAATCCAACCCATGGATGTTTATAATGAGCCATGGCCGTCAACATAAGCAACATCTTCATCAAATGCGATTTATGTACGGAGCGATATTGTCACGGAATTCAAACTCCAACGAGAATTCCGATGACGCGATCGCCCGCTTTCGCTCTCGAATTTACTATCATTCCGAGAGGAAGGCAGGGCGACGTCATTTTCGTCACCAGCAACATCAGCACGCAGGGTCCAATCAGCGAGCAGCGAAGGATTTAAGCGCGGAATGTGAAAAGGAAAGAGAGAAGAAGACGAATTGGTGGAGGATTCCGAGCATGGAAGGTCGCTCAAAACGCGATCCACCGAGGAGAGCTGATAACAGTCACCGACTATGTTTCTCGATACGGAAACTGGACGAGGGAGGAGATTCGTCAGCGGCCATAGCAGCTAACGCTTCGAACCTGCAAACTACGCAGTTACGAAGAGCTACGCCGTGCAGCGAAGCCTCGAGGGCGGAGAATTTGCCGTTTAAAGAGCCGGAAAGCCAGTCGACTGTTTCGCCGTCGCAGCTTTATTCGCTCAAGCCTCCCGATGTGTTCCGGAGAACTGTGGTGGACTGCAGCTACTCGCTGGTAAGTGCCACTTTTAATGTGGGCAATAATAGCCATTTAATTAAGGCCGCTTTTACGGAGCTCTCGCGACGAGAACTCCGACACAGTACCCTTGTGAAAGGGTTATGGCCTTTCAGCTTATGTGCGTACCTACGGCATGAGTTCGGCTTTGTGATAATATGAATACCAGTGTTCTCGGTTAGGAAGTGCTACATATCACTCTTCGTTTTTGTTAACGCTCGTATAGCTGTTTTCATGTTTTAAAGAAAAATTTTGTGTGGTGCATGAGTGGCAGTGTCTACGACTTAAATGTTACTGAGTGGTTAAGATTTACTATTAAGAGTTTGTCCTTTCCTTGTACCATATTGTAACGAATATAATGTTACGTTTTCTTTTATAATGGCTTAATTGAATAAGAATTTGATGTAGTTCTAAGGACGTTTGGACTCAATTATCGTGGTGTTAAGACTCAAGAATTTTGTGAATTACTGCTATTTGTAGCACGAACTTGTGTCACTTGTGATATATATAATTTAGTGTATAAGACTCGGACTTTAATCGTGTATTGTGGCATTTAATTTACACTTATCCGATAGAGATTTTTCTAAGAGAGACTTTATAATGGTGCGGGCTCTATTTCCTTAAAAAGACCGGCTCAATTTGGAATAGTTGAGCAAAGTGTGTTTAGTGTGAACTTGGAACTGATTAAGTTTCGGCACGCGCAACGTAAGCGTGCATTGTCAAGATTCATATGTATCTTTGTTATTTTCAAGTATCGTTTTGGCCTAGATACTGGTATTTAGTAATTACAGGATTTATGAGTACAATTAGCTATTGTGATTGGTTCTATCTGTAAAGATAAGATTTCATTATTTACTTGAATGCTTTCTGGATTAATGATATGCGATTGGATATTAAGTGAATATCTGCGCGGATATATATATCCTAGTTTTAAAGACTTTATACCTAAGAGTCTGGTTACGCATATTAATTAAGCATTGTTTTAGACAAGTTTATATTCCCAATTTATTTATTCTTTTCATACGTGTTAATTAAGTATTGATCTTGGCAAGGTTCTTGGTTAATTGATCTTAATTTATTTATTGTTCCCATTCATAATAATTAAGCAGTGTATTTAATAAGAGAATGTTTGCCAATTATTTTATTTTTTTACATTCTTAGTAGCTACAGTAAGCATTGCTATTGACCAAGTTATTTCAATCTTTGAATTATTTTTGTCCTATTTAATTGTTTGCCAATAAACATTACTTTATTATTTTGTTAATCCGTCCACTGTCGCATGTTATTAAAATTCCACTGCGCTACTCCCAGCTCATTTAGCATATCTACATGTGACAGATATACAGGGTGAGGCATTTATCTTGAGACAACTGAATATCTCGGAAACTAAACATTGTACGAAAAAATGTCCAAAATCAAAAGTGAATTATTTCGCGGGGGAAATTCATTAGTTAAAAAATTACCCCCCCCCCCCTTGTGAGGATGGCTGGGGGGAGGTGGTCACTTTGAAATCTTAAATAGAAACAATGGTATAATCAGATTGTACACAATATTTGAGAAATGTTTTATTTTCAGTGTTTTTTCAATTGATCCAACCGCTTAGGAGATAGAGCCCCAGAAAGTGTGGAACTTTCAATGTTTTGAACCCAATATTATCGATGAAGACAAAGAGATAGCGAGTGGGTCTTACAGACATTCCTATTCTACTTTTTAATGGTCTTTAAGAATCCGAAGTCAGAATTTCAAAAATTCAAAATTTTTTAGTGCACAAGTAAACTTTTGGGGGCAGCGGTCCTATGGAGACATTCTCTGTGCCTACTGAAAAATATTGGATTCTACATCAAAAAGAAAATTGTATTTTTCAATAAGAGGAAGCTCTTCATGACGTTTATATTGTGTTTGGAGCTTTGAAATGAATGTTTGTCATTTCTTCATTTAAAAAAAAAATAAATTAATTTCTCTAAAAAGGCTTAGCCCATTTCCATAAAAAATGGTCAATGTATAGTTTAAGAACCCCACTGTCTAAATTTCTAAAAAATAAAAAAAAATAAAAAAATAAAAAAAATTGCGGGGGGGGGGGGGGGTCTTGGGGGAGGTGATAGTAAATAACTCCAAAACGGCTCATCACAGCCAAACAAGTCATTTACAAAAAAAAATCGCCTTAATGAGAGGAGTACGCACATTTCGAGTTTATTGAGTTTGGTTTGCTCGTTTGAACGCTACAGCCATGTTTTAATTTTTAGAAAATAATTAATATCTCGAAAAAGGCTTACCCAATTGACATAAAATACACGCCAAGGCACAATTTAAGGAACCCTCTAAGTATGTATAATTTTTATTTGGTTCGGCTATTTGCCGTTTCAAAGGAGTTAGCTGCACAAAATTGGTCACATACGTACATACATACAAACATACATACATACGTACAGACGGAAAATATTTTATTCAAAATTTCAACATATCTTTACGAATCATGAGTTTTTAAGTCGATTTAAGCAAAACAAAATTTTTGAGTTTCTGAAACGAAAACAAAGGCCTTCACTCTTAGAGAGTGGTAGGCCAAAAATATGTTCAAACTGTGATATTATTATTGCACATCCTGTATTATGTGATACGATGAAAAAAATCACGCGTATAAATGATGTTGTCTTTGAAATGTCAATAACAATGTGTTAGATAGTTAAAAGCGGACAGACAGACGTATAAAAATAGAAACCACAAGTACTTGTACATATAGAAATTCTTCAATGGTATGGATGCACATTTCGGGGGCTGTGCCTCCTTCAACAGCGAATAACAAGTAACAAGAAAATCCAGAATTTATACAGAAAAAGAAAAATTACAAGCCAGTAAAATTAGAGAACCGGCAAAAGCTAGCCACTGAAAAGAACGGGGAAAACATACAAAGCTCTTTTTAATATTACGACTATAGAAAAAAGAATTTGTGTACATCTGGACCTCATGACTGACAGTTAAAGACGGCATACCTGTTAAACTATGTGGCTACCTTTATTTGCAAAAATTTCGTTGTTTGGCCCCCCCCCCCCCAGGGAAATTCTTTCTTCATCCGATATGAAAGAAATAAAGAAAGAAAGAAATGTCTGTTTTGTTATTTAGACAATCTATTTAACGTTGGGGCAAAAAATTAGCAATCATCGTGTTAGGAATCATTATTGTCAGTATTGATTATATTAAAGTGGATGGGAGAGTGAATGGCTCGTGTCTTCTTTTGCGTGTTCTATTCGCCGGCTAGATCGACCACCTGTTGCACTGAAATCAGTTATTGGCGTTCCCTGCCCTCTCCACCTCATCCTCCTCCGACTAATTGGCACCGAAACTACTTCTGATCGATGTGAGCAAAGTATTGATTACAAATCGTAGAACAAGTTCTGTCAAACAAACGCGATCCTTATCTCTCTCCCCGTCTCTATTACATGTTCCTAAGAATAGCGTTGGTAAGTGGGAAAGTACTTTTCAAAATAGTTTTGTCCTTTCTGGGAGTAGGGGAGGCTTCCTTCTCTTTCAATTGCAGAGATTTTCTGCCTTTGTAAACTTCGGTAGATCAATGTTTCCAGGCGTCTCGATGGAGGAAAAATAAATTGTAATGGTGCATTCGCACAGGTCTCCCACAGACCTCCCACTTTAGCATGATTAGAAAATAAAAGGAAATAATTTTTGTTGGGAGAGGGGGGAGGAACTTAAAATGGTTCATCAAAAGCAAACCGTTTTTTTTACAAAAGCGATTCGTCTCTGAAGGAGGAATCCGTTCATGTCGAATTTCTTGGCTTTGGCTCGCTAGAACGAATGTTTCAGCCATTTCTTCCATTTTAGAAAAAAATTGATGTATCTAAAAGGAGTTAACCGATTTTCAATCGTCAATGATTAGTTTAAGAAAAAAATCTTGGGAGGGGGGGGGGGGTTCAAAAACTTCAAAACTCATCAGAGCCAAAAAAGTCGTTTACAAAAAAAATTGCCATAATGGGACGAGTCCACACTTGCCAGATCTATTGAGTTTGAACCGCTATAATGAACGCTACAGCAATTTCTTTATTTTTAGAAAAAATATTAATATCTCTAAAAAAGGCTTAAAAATACGTCAAGGCACAATTTAAGGCACCCTCTAGTGTATGTATAATTTTTCTTTTCTGCTGTTTGCCGTATTGGTCACAAACATACATCCGTATCGATGGACTTGTTTTCCAAAATTTCAACATATCTTTTCAAATCATGAATATTTAAGTTGATTTCATAAATATTCATATTAGTGAGTGGTAGGCCAAAAATCAACGTGGAACAATCCCTCGAGGTTAAGAGCCGTATCATTAAACGAGTGCCCGTCACCAGTTCTTTTTCCTTTCTAAAAACGTTTCATATAGGTGGCCATGAATTTGTGGGTTAAGCAAATAAAAATTAACTAAAAATTTTTAGAGTCTCGTGGGTAGTAAATTTTTTTCAAGTCGAGTGAAAATTGGAGTGCTGCAGAGAAGCCCTTGGCATAATAGCTGCGAAAACTCAACATGCAAAAGAAAAAAAAAAACGTTTCTAAATTCAAGAAATAAATCTATATATATAAAAATGGATGTACGAGGGTGGGCTGAAAAGTAATGCCTCCAGGGCTGTAACTTTTTTATTTTTTAACCGATTTTCAAAATTCTTTTTGTATCTGATACTCACATTTCTCCTCTATGTAATGCACTATTCACTTTTCAACATAGTCCCCATCCCTTTCCACGCATTGTACCAACGCATGACTAGTCGGGTGAACCCGTCGGAGGGGAATTCCGGGGTTGTTGTCGAGAACGCAACTCATGCCCCTTAAGGTGCTCTTTCCTCTTTGGGAAGTGGTGAAAGTCGCAAGGTGCAAAGTCTTTCATTTTTGAACTGCAGTTTTTCATCTTTGAACTGTAGGCGCTGCAACCCCCTCTGATGTGTGGCGATCGTGTGCGGACAGGCGTTATCGTGCTGCAGAAGAGGATCCAAAGCTGCTATTCAATCCTCGTGTCGACGACAATCCCGGAATTCCTCTCCGACGGGTTCACCCGACTAGTCACACATTGGTACAATGCGTGGAAAGGGATGGGGACTATGTCGAAAAGTGAATAGTGCATTACATAGAGGAGAAATCTGAGTATCAGATACAAAAAGAATTTTGAAAATCGTATCAGCCATGGAGGCATTACTTTTCAGCCCACCCTCGTATGTATGTATGTTTATATGTATGTATGTATGTATGTATGTATGTATGTATGTATGTATGTATGTATGTATGTATGTATATTTGTCTCTTATATAAATCTACAGTTTTATTCCGATCTTGATAAAATTGTGCACACTTGACCTTCAAAGCAAGAGGAAGAGCGCTGTCTACCTGAAATTTCTCAAAAAAAATTAATAATGAGTTAATTAATGAGTTAAATAAATTGCGCAGTTTTTTTTCCCCTTCAAAAAGAGCTTTGTTTTTGAGCTCAAGAATCTCTTTCCATTTTCACTCTGTCACTCCTTCATTCCTTTTCATTGTTAGGACGGTTCCATCTGCTTAATAGAAGGGGGAGGGTATGAGCGAATGCTGAGGCTGAGCGGTTCTTAAAACCTTTGAACTCAGATTCACCTTTACTTTCATTTTCAGTTTCAATGAAAAACCTCTCCCGCCGGCAACGAGATTAGTATTTTTAGAGTGGAATAAAAACGGCGCCATCTTTTGAAGCTAATTGACAGTTGAGGAAAAGAACTTGAAATTTGAGGGGAAAAAAGCATTCTGATTATTACATTCACGGTGCTGCATGCAGGAAATAGATTTAGTCACAGCCAACTGGATTCGCTCTTTTGTGAGTCTGTTTGACTGCCTGTCTGGATGTCCTACGAAGACTCGAGAATGCTTCAACTCTTTATTTTATGATATGCGTACGAGTTCCTACCTGAGCTCACCTGTTAAGCTTGGCATTGAATTCGGACTAACAGTTACGGGACTTTTAAGACCAACCCCTCTCCCTTAAAAATTTTTAATTGGCCAATTGAAAAAAAAAGCTAAAAACTGTTAGGCCTATTGTTAAAAAGGGATAAAAAGATGTTAGGCCTATTGCAAAACGGACTGAAAAATGTTAGCCTATATTAAAAAAGGACATAAATGCTAAACCAATTGTTAAATATGGCTAAAAAATGTTAGGCCTACAGTTAAATAAATGGCTGAAAAATGTTAGGCCTACAGTAGCAAAGGGCCACGGTGTAAGAATAAAGGGCTAATAAATGTTAGGCCTATTGCTAAAAATGGCTGGAAAATGATAGGCCTAAAGAAAAAAGGCCTAAAGAAATATTAACACTAGACCTATTGTTAAAAATGGCTAAAAAATGTTAGGCCTAATGTTAAATATGGCTTAAAAAATTAGGCCTATTGTAATAAATGGCTAATAAATGTTAGGCCCACTGTTCAGTATGGTTAAAAATGTTAGGCCTATTATTGAAAATGGCTAATAAATGTTAGGCCTACAGTCAAAAAGGGCTAACTAATGCTAGGCCAAATGCAAAATATGGATAAAAAAATTAGGCCTACTGTTTAAAATGGCTAATTAATGCTCGGGCTTTTGTTAAATATGGCTAAAAATGTTAGGACTGTTGTCATCAGTAGGAAATTAATATTAGGCCTATAACAGATAGTCCAAAGCTAATTACTCTTCAGCCTAATGTTAACAATAGGTATATTTTGTTAGGCCAATTGTTAAAAACATATAATTGATGTTAGGCCTTTTATTGTTTTCAGCTAAAAAATGTTAGACATATTGAAAACAAAAACTTATAAATGAAAGTGCTGTTGTTTTCAACAAAAAAATGCTAGGCCTTTTGTAAACACTAGCTAATTGATGTAAGACCTATAATTATAAAAAAAATTACTGTTAGTATTGTTAACGTCTGTTGAAATCTTATTCATGTTGTGTACGGCCTGTATAGCTCTTAATGTTGAGAACCGAGAAACTGTGACAAACAAAAAGGAACGTGTGAATGATTCAAACGTAAACGAAAATTTACTTGCGGTATACGTCATTGCTAAAAAAAAAAAGAAAAATTAAACAATTTTCTAACCTTTTTTCATGGGTTCATTTTCACTGAATGTTCACATTCAGAAATTGCAAAATTTCATCCAAAAGGAGCCCGAGCAACGCCGGGTATATCAGCTAGTATAAAATAAATATAAATAACTGTACAATGAGGTTATTTCCATTTGTATGATATCACTGTTCACTATATGTCTGTTTCGTACGGTGAAATAAGTTTACTTCACTTTTATTGGTCTACCACTCGCTAAGAGTGAAGTCCTATGTGTTCGTTTTCCAAACTCATTTTTTTTTTCATGAAATCGACTTAAAAACTCATGATTCGTAAGTACAGTGAACGACCAATTTATTAGAGACACCCCGCTAATAGCGTGTTGCGCCTCCTTTAGCGGCGAGAACTGCCTGAATACATGGTGGCATGTATTCAACAAGGTGTTGAAAACGTTGCGGAGGAATAGCAGCCCAGGCTGACATCACAGCGTCCCGTAATTGGTGCAGGTTGGACGGTAGTGTGGGAAGACGTCGGATGGTTCGCTCCACTTCATCCCATAAATGCTCGACCGGGTTGAGATCGGGCGACCGAGCTGGCCACTGAAGCGGGTGGAAGTCCGCGTCATGTTCCTCGAACCAGTCCAAGACCATTCGAGCACGGTGACAGGAAGCATTGTCCTGCTGAAACTGTCCGTCACCACTAGGGAACACAGTCATCATGAAGGGGTGCACCTGATCGGCAACAATGTTCAGGCAGTACATCTGTATATATCTGTGTCTACGGATATCAGAGGACCCAGTGTGTCCCAAGAGAAGACACCCCAGACCATCATTCCTTCTCCACACGCCTGTACGGTTGTCCGCTGATAGGATGGATCCATGGCCTCGTGCTGTCTGCGCCAGATGCGCAGTCTGCCGTCCGCTTGATGAAGTAGGAACCGCAATTCGTCGGACCAGGCGACCTTCTTCCACTCATCCAGTGTCCAGTGGCGATGCCTGTGCCCATAGCAGGCGCGCTTTCCTATTTTGCGGTGACAGCGACGGTACCCGTACTGGTCGCCTGTTGTTAACCCAGCTAGGTGCAAGGTGCGCCACACCGTGTGCTCCGAAATGGGTTGGGATGCTCCCTCATTGAACTGCGCTGCAATTTATTGGGCTGTTCCCGTTGTGTTGCTGTGGATGATTCGTGCCAGTCGCCGTTGGCCTCGTTCATCTACGGCCCTGTTTCGTCCGAAGTTGTGTTTGTTGGAGGTTGTGTTTTGGCCTAACTGCCATTCACGGAATACCCTTGACACTGTTGCACGGGAAAACCTGAGGAGGTTCGCGGTTTACGAAATGCTCAACTGCGCCCGTCGAGCTCCAACGATCATGCCTCGTTCAAAGTCGGTCAAATCCTTGGATTTACCCATATTCAGTCCACTTCTGCTGCTGACTGCAACTTGTGATCCAATGTATTCCCTTTTATACACCGCTTCGGCCGGTTCCATTGTTTGAGTGTCACTGGGAGGCCGATTCATTTTCCATAAGAGGTATCTCTAATTTTACGGTCGTTCAGTGTATGTACGTGTAGGGGGTAGTGGGGCAAGACAGATCTGCGGTGCAAGATGGACAACATCGATATTTCTATGTTAAGTTCTGCCAAATTGGCAAATTTCGTAAGTAACTTCTTCATATCTTGTACCCTTGCATTTCCTGTTTGTCGCATCCTGTTTCGAAGAAGCACACTGAAGGGCGGCTGACCGAACGATTTTGTCGTGTTCAGATCTAAAGTAAGCTTGTAATCAACAAGCAGGCAAGCTCCAACCCCTGCCTCTTTTAAAAGAAAGTTAAAGCCCTTTCTTATTACATTCAGCCACTCATCTTCCCTCTAATCCCAACCTTAAGTAACTTTATTTTTTGCCAATGTTACTATTTTATTATTTACAATGTTATTTTTTGCCAATCTACAATAATTTTTGTTGATAATTAAATTTATCTAAATGATAATTTGCAACTTTATAAATATTATATATTCATTAAATTAGTCAATCCTGCACTTCTAACAACTGACACTAATCCCTATTTATTATGTATTTTTTTTTAATTTCATTCTGTATTTATTCTGCTACATCACTTTAGTAATTTGAATGATGGAACCCCCTAAGACCTAACTTGTCGGTGTATTACCATACTGGTCTTAGACGAGCTCCGATGTAGTATACTTAACTAATAAATAAATAAATAATAAATAAATGTGTGAATCTGTGAGGTACATGTTTGTGTACTTCCCTTGTCAGTGAAGAAGTAATTTTCTGTCAGTGCGCATATTCTCATACGTAACACGTGAGTTAGCTTCTCTAGATTTAACAGAAAGTGAAAAAAGAATGAAAACGTTAATGATGCTATAGATTTTTTTCTTGCTAGATAAGGTACAAAGTAGGGGAGAGCGAGGATAGTTGATACATTTTTCAGTTTTTAATTTTTCTAATTTTTTGTAAGACTTTAGAAATTTCAAAACAGTTTGAAATAACAGCTTATTGTTTTGCTTCTTTAATTGGCCAATAGTCATTTTTATATATGAAGCCTTTTTTTATTGCCTATGTGTAGATGTCTTGTGTGTCCCATGTCGAGATAAATTGATCTCTCAAACGTGGCGCCCAAACATTAATCTAAGGCTCTTAGTAGAAAAAAATGGCCAATTCATTTTAGAAATCAACTTTTTAATAAGAAATTTCAATAATCTTTTGAGATAATGAACATGCAATTATCTGGGAGTGGAATAAATGACATCTTGAAGTTAAAAGAAATTGAAACTTGAGCTCCATAAGGCCTCACTTCAATAATCTGGATTTAAAGGTTTAGGATGCTATTTCTGTTGTAATTTGAATTGAAAAAATAGTGTTGTTACGTAAACCACGATGTATTAACGTATTCCCGTATCAACTTAATCTCGATCTCCCCTACTAGATCTTATTATCTTATATGCTTCGCATTTGATTTCTTGGCCAATTGGGTTTCATTTTTCGTATGCGCCCTTGGGAGAGAGAGCCACTAACTCACTGTCTTAAGATTGCCCTCCTTTTATTTTTAGACCCACCTATCGATCGTTCATTATTCAAGATCACGGAATTGTATACCCAATAAATGTATTTCCGAGGGGAATTCGAGGATGGCGAATTGAGGTTTTCTTTGTATTAAGGACAAATTTCCTTGAAGGAGACAGCTGTAAATGGAAGGTGAGAAAGAAGAAAAGGCAAATTGACTGCTTTATTTATGAATCAAATTGGTCCTAAAATAAGAGAATGGCCTTCGCTATAAAAAAAAAAGAAGACAAACGCAGTAGATTGTAATGACAAGGAAAAATAAACGAAGCCATAAAACCACAATTCACTTAGAGACCATAAGTCAATACGAATGAAGGACGAGAAGAAACTTGATAGCAGTACCAGATAACGTTAGTGCGTGTATTTAGGAGGAGAGTGAACTCGTGCACATAAGATGGAAGTAATGAAATAAATAATGTAGAGGAATCGTTTAGCGTACACAAATCAATATTTGCTTTAATTAAGAAGTGTTGCGAGACCTTGTCCACTCGTTTTCATTAATTTGTCCGATGACGTAACCTTTTAAAGGAAACGGAGAGCTCAACCTGAAGCATCTTGTTACGTGCGCGTGTCGTAACATAAAATGAATTGGTACGTTAATTATGACGCTCACCTTCGGAAGTCTTTGCTGTTTACCGTGATTTACGCAAGAAACTAGCGCAGGATACTTTTCATTGGCTTCATTTTTGCATTTTCGAAGCTACTTTTTGTAATTAATTATCTGAAAAATGCATACAGTCGAAAAAGTTTTAAATCGTGAGAAAATTAGCAACCAAAAATGCATTTCACATGAATTCTAATATGTACTATAAACTTTTTTTTAGCCGTTAATGAAAACATAAATGGCAGGAAAGTGATCTTTTAAACCTGTAAAGAATTTCGATGCACTTTTAATGAAATTTGAGTCCAACCCTTGTGTAAACATTTTTTCTTCTTTTGCTATCTAAAAGATATCGTAGTTGGTAATCTTGAAAAAAAAAGTGACTTCGAAACGTGAAGACCGCAAATTGATTCGAGATTCGCTTAAAAATCGCAAAAAACTCGTTGCTGGTTTGTCTGACCTCCGATTAATGCTAGGACGGTGAGCAGAAGGCTCAGAGGAGGCGGCCTAAAAGGAAGCCATGGCTTTCTAAGAAAAACAAGAAAGCTCGGATAAAACGAAGATTGGACGGAGGAGGAGTGGGCAAATGTCATGTGGTAGATGAATCTAACTTCGAGGTAAGGGCTTAATAAGGGCTCGTATTATTATTTTTAAAATGTAAATCATATTTATAACCAGTTAAATCTGTCACATGTTGCGTACGAACAATATTATCTATTTTCGACAACTTTCAGAGATGTTTGGCACATCCGATATGACTTATGTGAGGCGACGAGAGGGCGAAGAATACCTTCCCGAGTGTCTCGTCCCTACAGTTAAAAACGAGGAGGTAACGTGATGATTTGGGGATGTATGGTGGCCAGCGGCATGGGAGAAATGATTGTTAACGAAGGACGTATGAACAGCGAAAAGTACATTGCTTTGCTGGCAGCCATCTTTTACGAAAATATTTGGTAATATAAACATGGACATCAATAAAATTCCAGCAAGATAATGCGCCGTGTCACAAATCAGCAACCACCATGCGTGGGATTAAATTGAATCACGTTCAGGTGTTAGACTGGCCAGCCCAATCACCAGATCTAAATCCTATCGAGCATCTTTGGAGCATACTAAAGCGCAAGATAAGGAACCATACTGTAACATCAAAAAATAATCTATAAACAATTTTGCAGGAAGAGTGGAACAAGATGTCTTCTGAGGAGTGTCGGAAACTAGTAAGAAGTATGCCCAAAAGAATAGCTGCCATTATAAAATCTAAGGGTGGATTAACAAAATATTAAAAAGAAAATAAAGAATAAATAGTTAAACAAAACTGGTTTGATTTTTTCCAAAACATACATAAAATAAATTGTAGAGTGGGATTTTTATGGGGTCCCTCATACTTTTGGCCACGGCTGTGCGCGGAATTAAAAGTTAAACTAAAATTCCTTATTAGGAGCTTTAGCATAAAAGCTACTTATAAGAATGCGCCCTTGGTCTGTACGTTTATCCGGCCGGCCGTCCGCCGTTTGCACGATAACTTGAAAACGAATTAACTTTTTCAAATTCTGTTTTCAGAATATGACCATCAAAGTCTTAGCTCGGCCGTATCAACTTTTCAGAATTTTTCGTGGACCCCTTCGAGTCGAATTCACATGCTAAAACAGTGAGTGTAAAGACTACAAAGTTACTGGCATGTCTTATAACAATCGATTTGTCAAGAAGGAATACATTGTTACTTTCTGTTCATCTCTTAAGCATTATTGACATCGGCGCGCGCACGTGAAATCGCTTTGTCAACACATGATTGCTCAAGTGCTCATAATCTATAGGCTTATTATTAAGTAGCGGGAAAATGGAGGTTTTATAATTTCTACATTTTTTAGGTAGAAGGTTGAAATTCGGAATGTAGCTTACTATGGGCATGTCCATCTGCACTATTTAATTTGGTTTTGATTGGTACACTGGGGTCGGAATTAAGGAGGTGGGATTCAGAGAGGGCAACATATTTATGTGCTTTTTAGGTACGGAAAGGCGTGAAATTCAGAATCCAGATTCCTCTAGGCAAGATCTACATTACTATGAAGTTTAGGCCCACTTGTTCCAGTGGGGTCGGATTTGCGGGGGTGGCAGTCACTTGGTCCTTAGAACAATGGCAACATATGGCATTTGATATATCATACGTTCGGAAATGATGAGAAAGGAAAGAAAATACGATCTTTTTACATTTTCTACGTATTACGTTCGAGAAAATCAATTTTTTGATTTAAAAAAAACTTGGGGAGAGGTAAAAAGTGCAGACAAAAGGGCTAAAAAT
>JAHWFO010074108.1:147960-159367 GCA_023313115.1 Rhysida immarginata
GAGCTCTATTTTCTTTTGTTTCTCATCATTTCCGATCGAATGATATATCACGTGCCATATGTTGCCATTGTTCCCAAGGCCACCCCCACAACTCCGGCCCTATTGGGACACTTTGGCCCAAACTTTACAGTAATGTTGACCTTGATTAGAGGAATGTGCATATCGAATTTCACTCCTTTATATGCATAAATACGTGTAGACCTTTTGGTTCCCTCTAACTTCCGCCCCCGTAACGCCAATCAAACCCAAACTAAATAGTGAAGGTGTGCATGCCCATAGTAAGCTACGTTCCAAATTGCAACCATCTACCTCAAAAAATGCGGAAATTATGAAGGGGACGGACAGACAGACGGACATTGTGAAAACAATAAGTAGCTCCATCCTTCCGCTACTTAATAATATAATAATAATAATATGTACATCTCTGTCTCACTCTCAGTGTACGTGGCAACAATGATTTGGATTAATAATAATTTGCTAATTATTAAGTAGTGGAAGAATGGAGCACTTATTGGTTTCACAATGTTCGTCTGTCCCCTTCATATTTTCTACATTTTTGACGTTGTAGGTTGGAATTCGGAATGTAGCTTATCATAGGCATGTTCAACTTCACTATTTAGTTTGGTTATGATTGGTGCACTGGGGTCAGAATTACGGGGGGGTGGGACTTAGAGGGAACAAAAGATCTACGTAATATTTAGGTATAAATAAATTATTACTTTAAGGATAATTCTCTATTATCCTCTTTACTTTGACAAAGGGTAGCCTCTATCCGAAACGTCAGTTTTTTCAGGGTCTTACCACCTTGTATTCAATTTTTATTTTTTTTAATCAATAAATAATACCACCACTTTGTGTTCAATAAATAATAAATTATATTCCAGGGTTTTTGTGTCCAGTCCATCTTTTTTTCTACATCCATCATTAGCATTTAGGCATGTAAAGGAGTTTAATTCGTATGTAGATTTCTCTAGATTCCTCTAGATCTACATTATTATGAAGTTTGGTTTGGTTTGGTTTGGTTTGTTTGGTATTAACGTCCTTTTCAACTGCCAGCGTTACAGGGGCCGCAAATTTTGCCTCGCAAGGGTTCTTTAAGGTGCAGCCGGCAAACGACTACACGGGACCAACGGCTTTGCTTCCCTTCCGAAGGAAGTGCGTGATCTCAGGATTTTCCCCCTGAGAAAATCCTCGTCGTCCTCGGCCGGGGTCGAACCCGCGTCCTCGGGCATCAGAGGCAAATCACGCAACCCCTGAGCCACCGAGGCCGATGTAAATGTCGTTAACAATGTAAAAAAATGTAACACTTTTCAGTGGCCGCGCAGTACTTGAAATTTTTATCGCCAATGGTTTAGCCAATAGAGATTTTCTTTAAGCCAGAATCTCATGTTTTTAGCCAAATTTAAAATTAAAAAAAATTTATGAAGCATTTAAAATTAAAAAAAATGTAATCACATGATAATCGCATTTTCGAGGTTGAAGGTGTTTAGCCTCGATGCAGGTGTTTAGTCTGCGGACGAGATTCTCGCGAACCCTGGTGAAGATGTCCGGAGAATCACTGACTTCTCCACACGCTGTAACAACTTTAGCTACAAGGTCATCGGGATTGTCGCCGTAGACGAGATGCATGTCCGCCAGCTCCGCATTAGTCAAGCGATCCATTGTATGACAATGGAGTTACATGTTTCGTTCCCTCTCTTTTAAAGGAGAGAACACGAACAATTTACATGTTTAGATCCTAATTTACATGGACCCTACCATTGCCGTCCGGGTAACGCACATGCATTCCTACCTCGTACAAGTTGCATTATCTCTGTAAGGATACATTTCCGGACCCATGTTTACAGGAAAAACATTGTTCCCCGCTACAAACTGTACATGAATTTCATTCTTGACCTACCTTTCTGAATCACCCTGTATAAGCTTTGATCTAAATATATTAGGAAATTATAAAGATCTCAACTGATTGTGTGAGAGAGCAATCCCTGCTGCCAAACTGGTCCTGTCAATATGAACAGCCACATTCAGGACGTGATTCCACGCTCTGTTACTGAATACAACTCTATTGAAACTCTATTCTGATGGTTTGGATGGGTGAAATTCACGATCTGTGAACCGGGTGTATACGCCTCCCATTGGGCTTTCCATCTTGACAACTTGGTTGTCTTTAAGAGGGTACCTAGTGACAGCGTGGCTGTACAAGTGTCTGCGATAGCCCAATTGGTAGAGGCGTCGACCATGGTAGTCGAGGTTCCTGGTTCGAATCCAGGTCGCAGGATTTTTCCATCCATTTTTCTAATTAATATCATTTATCTGATGTTTGGAGTCAGCTCAATAGTATGTGTTCTGCTTATGCCCGATCGCCAAGTACAAATACTAATGGGCATGATACCCCACCTGTGGCCATAAGCGGTGACCAAACCCACGTGTCTCCGAAACAAATATTCCTGCACAAAATCAAACGCTTCCGCGTAGTGCACGCTCCTTTTATGGTCAAGTAAGGGGGGAGGTACAGAGACCCTTCTTGGCAGTCACGTGGGAGCGTCTACCCGCAAATGCCAGGTGAGATGCGCAGTCTGGCCCGTCCAAACGAGATAGTCATTACGCTCCGGCGTTTTTAATGACCAAAATGCGCTTCAAATACAATATCCGTACCTACTGGCTCTGACTATCACGGAGCATGAACCCGGTGCCCAACCATCTTATCGATAAAAATAATACAGCAGATTTCGCAGAGAGTGTTGCTACGATGATGATACAAACTCAGCTGTATCCGCGGGTTTCACCCAACTACACTGTGCGGAGATAATATTAGCAATGTTCAGCGTTCAAATTACACAATCGGCGGGAGGACCGATGTATTTGTGTCGCTCGTTGCACTAAAAGTGTTTGCTTGTCTTTTCAATCTCTCGCGGTGCCAAGAATAACGAAACCAACTCGCCAGCACTGCTGCAGTTTCTTGCTTACATCTGGGAACGTCGCTCAATAGCGACCATAACTCTCCTGTCCCGTCGGCGTCATCGAATCAGCCGCTGATGGCTCCGCCCGTTCGATCTGCATATTTCCGTGTCAAGGGAGTTCCAATGTTTTAACGAAATTTTTCTATACAGGGTGTTTCAAAATTATGTACAATAAATTTAGTGACATATTCTTCAGGTCAAAAGAAGACGAAAATGTTCTATAGCACTTTGTCTGGAAACGATTTGTTTGCGAGTAATCCAATATCATACAGTAGGGAAGCACGGTAGTAAGCGGACGATATTTTAGCAGTTCCAGCGTTTCGACCCAACACTAGGTTGAGTGGTTTGCTCCATTTAAACCTACATTAGGGTTGTTCCATTAGTTGTGTACGGTTGTTTCCATTACTGTAGTTTCACTACTGTACATCCACTAGGAATATCAATTTCAGAACGTTTGCGTGCTTTGACATACGCATTACGATTTACGTAAAAAAAGTCATGTACACGTATTCCAGTGCAGAATACACTGACATGCACCTAATGTATGGTCTTGCGGACGGAAATGCTGTGGAAGCAAGAAGACTCTACCAAGAACGCTTTCCGAATAGACGTTTGCCAAATAAGCGAACATTTGTATCTTCGACAGACATTTGAGGGAGCGTGGTTCCTTTGGCCGTCAAACAGGACAAGGGCGGCCTGTAGCACATTCTCCGGATGAGGAGGATGTGATAATTGACATCATACATGATGAACCACAGACAAGCACCCGTCGTATTTCTTCCATGGTACACATTCCGCACTCATCTGTTTGGCGCATTCTTCACCGTCAGCTTTTGCATCCATACCACCTGCAACTGGTTCAGGCACTGAACCCAACGGACTATCCACACCGACAACGATTTTGCCAATGGATACAACGTCGTCATGCTGCAGACCCTAGTTGTCTCAGCCAGATACTTTTCACGGACAAAGCAACCTTCACCCGGACAGGAATCGTAAATTCTCACAACCAGCACCATTGGGCAGATGCTAACCCGCATGTTACCAGAGCTCGAGCGCATCACGAGCGTTTCTCCGTGAACATTTGGTGTGAAATTGTCGGAAATAACTTAATTGGCCCTTATGTGTTGCGGCCACGATTGACTGGGCGAACGTATCTTTTGTTTCTGCAGAATGCATTGCCAGAATTACTGGAAGATGTTCCTCTTTTGATAAGATCTAACAGGTGGTTCATGCATGATGGCGCTCCAGCACACCTTAATGCTGCATACACGAATCGGTGGATAGGTCGAGGTGGACCGGTAGCCTGGCCTGCAAGATCACTCGACCTTAATCCCTTGGACTTTTTTCTGTGGGGTCATGTGAAAACGATCGTCTACAGCACAGAAGTTCCTAACATTATGGATCTGCGACAACGAATTGAAAATGCATGCCAAACCGTTCGTAATGCTGGCGACGAACTCTTCCATGACATCAGACGGTCGCTCATGCAACGAGCCGAAGAACAATTCCTGTAATTTGGAGCCACGGGTTTAGTTGGCTGTATCGCGTAAATAAATCGTTTCCAGACAAAGTGCTATAGAACATTTTCGTCTTCTTTTGACCTGAAGAATATGTCACTAAATTTATTGTACATAATTTTGAAACACCCTGTATATATTATTACAAAAAAAAACGAACCCCATAACAAAGACACACGCACGCTTAAAAACAAAACGCAATTTCTCAGAAAACACATATCGACAACAATACTCCGTCGGAAGCTGAGAAATCTTCTGGCAACAAACGGATCATTAACAATATCTCTCCCAACAGAGCACTGCCTGCAATAGATCGTCCGTCTTACGCACATTTATTCACTTTACAATATCATTAAAACAAAAAAACGAAAAACAAACAACACACATAAGTAAATCATTCAGACATATCTCATTCCGATACAGACAGCTATTACTTAAGAACTCTCGTTGCCAAAAAGAAACACAAAGAAACTATTAACGGAATACAAGTTACTAAACCACACTTAGCGCACCCCCCCCCTCTTTTCTCTCTCTCCGCCGTACCCACGTAACTTCCAGCACGCCGGAACGTCATAATATCAACTAGTTTATGATAACACTAAAAACAATATTGATAGTTTTGTAAAAGTCAAAATAAAAACATGTGTATTTATGTAATGACTGTTTGCTAAATTAAATAAATAAAAGGGGCATTATTTTTCCAAGAATTATAGTATTCAATTTTAAATTGTTCTCAATATTTGAATAGACAAATTTATTGGAGTAATAATTTCGTAGCGGGTGGATAGTGGGTAGATTCAAATAAACAAGAATTTTTTTTTCTTAATGGGAATGAACAAATTATAATAATTATTATAAAAGTAATAATAACAAGTCAGGCAACCGAAATGCCCAGGACCGATAGGATTTTAAAAAAATCGAGAACGAAAAGGAAAGCATTTGATTTCTAAAGAAGCCTTTCATTGTTATGAATTAGATGAGGTTGCTAAGGAAGCCTCTGGTTGCTAAGCAAGGCGTACTTCTATCTGAAAAGTTAAATGGAGAAAGTAGCATTTCTCTATAGATTAGTATATATATATATATATTAATTTGTTAGCATTCCTTTAATTTGTTAGCATTCCTATTTAATAATCTTTCTTCAAAAACTATTGCCAACGCTTTTCTACGTAAGCATGCATCATTGAAGGGATGAGTAGCTGCTAGCTATTGTTATAATTTGCCTAACACAAACTAACTATTGATAATATAAGGCGTAAGTAGTTACATGCCATATCTTAGCAGTGAAAGTTTCCAATAGTTTCATAATGGTATCATTAAAACACGAATCATGGAACCAATTTCAATTATCATTAATTTTACGTTATATTCATTCATGACACGTCATTGCAAGTTGTTTGATATATTACATGCCATAATTTAGCATTGAAAGTTCCAATGAACCATAATGGGTCCACGAAAAGCAGGTACCTTTGAACCGATTTCGACTATTAATAATTTTACGTTATCTTCATTCATGGCACATCATTCCAAGTCGTTTGATATATTACATGCCATATTTTAGCATTGAAAGTTCCAATGAACCATAATGGGTCCATGAAAAGCAGGTACCTTTGAATCAATTTCGACTATCATTCATTATACGTGATATTCATGCATGACACATCATTCCAAGTTGTTTGATATATTACATGCCAAATCTGAACTTTGAAAATTTCCCCTGAACCATACTGGTTCCATGAAACCACATACCATTGAACCTATTTCGACTATCATTAATTTTACGTTAATATTCAATCATGGCATGTTATTTCAAGCTGTTTGATATAATACATGCCATATCTTAGCATTAAACGTTTCCAATGGACCATAATTGTACCACTAAACCACATACCCTTGAACCAGTTCTGACTGATATTGACCATCACGTGTCTTCACTTAATTCACAAGCCTTTTCTCTGCTTTAGCTATAGAAACTTAAAGGGAGAACAGCATTTGGCAATGCACAGGCCATTTATACATGGAATTGTATAGTGAAAAACGTGGTCCCCTATATTATTTTTGGCCTTTTGAACCGGAAGTAGTTCACCGATTTTTTCCACCAATGAACTCAGTCTTCCGATTTCTTTAAGTTGTCGAATTGCGAAAACGGAAGTCGAAAATTCGGAAGCGTTCGAAAGCTAGAGCACCAACAGACAGACGGACGCACATTGTGAAAACATAAGTACCTATCGGTCCTAATAATAATAACAGTAATAATAATGTGGTCACATGGAGACTGTCCCACGGTTGATCTCATTTGAGAGAAATACAAATAATTAATTTGTAGAAAGCAAAGTGGGATCAAGATTAATCTCCTCTTATTGCCGTCAGCGTCTGAAGAGCAACAGGTGTAGTTCACTTTTTGGGGAAAAACGAAAACGTCCGAGTGACATGCAACAGGGATTTGTTGGAGATGAGGGCTGCGTTGACTGTAGCAATGATCTCCAACGCCCTTATATAGTTTTAGATCGGTTCATGGCAATGTTTGCTCTTGTCTTGCGAGTGTTCGAGAAAAGAATTTTTAGGTAGGTCCAACACCCACGATACAGTCCATGAGCTCACATCTTCTGACTTTCATCTGTTTGGACCAATGAAGAAATCCCTGGGCGGCCGACGATTCAGTTCGGATGAAGAAAACGGAGTTCTATGACTAAAACTGGTGATATGATGGGAGAAATGTCTGTCTAGAGAGGCTCAGTTGGTTCTTCAGTTGGCAAATGGCTAAGATGCGTACTTTTTGTGTATAATTTGTTTTTTATGAATTTTTTTGCAAAAAAAAAAAAGAAACTTGTCGTGCGTTACTTTCCGACCTTCTTCCATAGGCGGTAGCAAAGTGATTTCACGGGAAGAGAAAAGGAACTTACTCATAAGAAAGAACACGTGGAAATTATTGATCGATTTAAAATTCATCTCTGGAGAGATTGCGTGTTTACACCCACGAAAGAATTCTCATTCGGAATGCAATTGGGTAAACACTGAGACATGGGGAGAGGAGTTAACGAAGGTTAAAGCGTTCCCCATTGCTGACGTCACAAATAAATCGAGTGTGAAGCCGTTTCGATGCTGTTGCTCGAGCTATTTCCCTTACCGTTTCCATTTTGGATTTCTTCAACGGGAGCCAAGTCTAGCCACTTCCTGTAGAAAAAGACTATGTTTTTTTTTTCCTATTCCTTTATGCATTTGAAGATTCGTTTACCCAGTTTATCCGAAGCTACAATATTTAGAGTTCAGCTTTCACAATCTTTGAAGGTCGCAATCCGATTAAACAAAAATAAGGTACATTTTTAAAACAGATATACCTGTCAAAGGAAAAAAAAAGATATCAATCGAAAGAAATATTCGTGGTCCCTTTTTCGAATTTTTCTTTACCTTTTTCCATTGTTTGGAGCATTAACTCCAGTTTTAATTTATTCTTTTCGTTAGATAGACTTGTATTTTAAAACGGACTTCTTTATTGCCCGTTTGTATTTTTTTAAATTCCTTTAATGAAACCCCACTATCAAATAATATATTTTTTAAAATTCTGTCATTGGGCGCAAATTTACAAGGTGGGTCTAAAAAGTTCAGTGGGTTGAAAGCATAAAACAAATCAAACAAAACATGGAAACAAAATACCTTTATTCACCTTCAAAGTAACATTCGTTGGTCACAATACACTTTTGACATCGTTGATGGAATGAGTTAGCGAAGGCCTCTTTTGGGATCGATCGAAGCACAGATGTCACACGTCGTCGTGTTAAGTCTGCAAAACGTGTGCCCTTCAGGACCAGCCGGCCAGGTGGCCGAAAGGGCTAGGGCGTAGGCTTTCTAGTTCGAGTCGCCTGGTCGTGGGTTCGAATCCCGCCGTGGGCATGGATGTTTGTGTTTGTCCCGGGCTGTGTAGAGATATAACTTGTGTAAAAGGTGCAAAACGACCTTAGTAGTCGACGCCAAAAATTCTAATAAACCAATCAACCAACCAACCCTTCAGGACTCCCTTGAAGCGAGAAGGACAAAAAGAAGTCTGCAGGCGCCAGATCAGGCGAGTACTGTGGATGTGGGATAACAGTTACACGGCGTTGGGTAAAGACGTTGGGTACACGGATCGCAGTATGCGGGCGTGCGTTGTCATGAAACAGACTTCACTTTCCACTCCTGTACATCTGTGGACAAACACGTTGGATGCGTAGCAGGAAGCGCTTCAAAACAGCTTCATAGTATTCGGTGTTGACGGTTTGTTCCATTTCCATTTGACGTGCACACACGCCGTTCGACTGCCCGTAGCAGATTAGTCTTCTTCCGATCGGTTTCTTGCGCTCCTTGCCACGTGCCGTCTCTCCATTGGTCTCTCCCTGCGTATACGCGTGGCCGCATTTTTACTTGGCGTTGCTTTTGAGATATCCATCCATTCACCGAACTTTTTAGACGCACCTTATATTAACAATATAAAAAACTAATTTATTTCCGACAATTCAGAGGGGGTGGGGAGTATTTGTAAGTCTTTATGAAGGATATCTCATGCAGAAGCAGATGGTTACGTTAGTCTTTCCGGATAAAGAATTTCTGACGGACTTTTGGATACACTCGAGTACATCGGCATAGCTATAATAAACTGTTGGCATAGCTTAAAAAGGTGCATTTATCAAAAAGAAATTGAGGAAACAGTGCAAACTATTTCTTCCTATCTGCTAAATCAATCGTTCCTTTCGGACGCGTTTTGGTGTTCCGGACAAACAGTGCAGCAGTCTAATTAGGTGGAATGTTTATTTTGAATTTCAAAAGAATAGAAAAAGGACTTTAGTTAAAAAGTAAATAAATAATGAGCTGTGAGGATTTTTACACGCCAAACCTCAGATGTTTAAATTATTGATGAAAACAGGAAAGACTGTGGCATTTTCTTTCCTATTTTCATCGACTTATAGTTGCATAGGATATACTCTCATTGAAGGGAATGAATATAAAAATATATTCAACGAGTAGGAGTAAATCAAAGAGAAGATAATAATGTAACTGAAGAAACTCTTCAAACATATCATAATTACAAATAGAAAAGGGAAAGATAAATTTAACTCTCCTTTCAACTTGAGTTGAATTTCATCAATTTATTTTGTAACGCGAGACGTGTTGAATTATTTGAGTTAATATTCATAGGCAGAGGAGGTTTGTAGACATTATTGAAGTGTTAGCTAAATGAATATTAATGTGGTGGTAAGAACTAGTTATAAAAAATATTTTTCTACAGTGAGTTACAGTCATTTTCTAAATAGGAATATTAGATTTTAGGAAATTGAAACCATTCAACGTGAATCTCGTGCTTTGGAGCATGCGTTTCGTTTATGTGCAGATTATGTGATTAGTGATATTTACAGTCAGAGTAACTGCATGTAAGAAGAGTAAGAGGCCCTCTTATAAAAAGGCGAATTTTGCTATTATTTTAATCTTATGAGGAAAATTAATGATTATTGTGAATTCAACAGGAAACTGATATAAGGGTAGGAACGTAGGTGTAGATTTCAGAGCGCCGAGGAATTGCGAGCTCATCGATTGCTGTTACTTTGACGCAAATACTCAATGGGGATGCCACGCTGCAATTAATTACCAGTCTCCTTCGTCCCTGTTACAGAACGATCTAAGCAGATCGTAGTCGTACTTGGACGCTAACATGTGATCTTCACGCAGACCTCGTCCTTCTTTGTCACCCATAGTTTAGGCAAATCTGTCTAAATTGAAGCAGAGAGTGGAGATGAAAGGGGAGTTATGTTAATTATCCCCATTCTATAGGTAACCAAGGTCTAAAGAAGAGTCCGCATTGTTTCTCATCTAGTTGAAAGAGTGATCGAGAGACAGTTGTTAGTCCCCCATTGTCTACAGAGAAATGTGATAGAGGCATTGCGTTATTTGGAAGCTAATTCTAAGTCAATGTTTATATGAGAAAACTACATGAGAAGTCGTCGGTTAAAGCAATACCGCCTAGAGAGAAAGCCTTGCTCACGGAAAAATCATACATTGTTACATCACCTACGGTAGGGACAATTCCGGGCTTATTATTGGTAGAAATATGATTAACAATACCCTACCGTAGGAGATGTAACAATGTATGACATTTTCGCGCTCAGGCTTTGAGTAGAGGTGGTATTGATTAAAAGCCACCACGAGACATTGTGCGAATCAGACTTTGCGCAAAGCATCAAATTGCTGTCAACAGGGCAAACATCGACTGCATCACCGACAAACCACATCACAACAGTCTTCGAGCCATAGAACTCTTATGAATATTTAAAAACTGAACGCTTATAAGATACGAGGCGTATTCAGAAAGTAAGATCCGTTTTGTAATAAAAACAAAAATACTATATACATATACGAGGGTTGGGGCATAAGTCATGGCAAGGGATGGTATCATAAAATGTCATGTGTCTCAAGGAAGCTGTGACTGCTAGTATGTTTCCACAAACATTAGTTGGCTCCGTAAGTTCCTGATGTTGCGCAGAGAGCAATGTTAAATCAGTGCTTAGTCAACCGCCGTGCAAGGTGGATGTAACCCGAGTTGAACAACGCTCGTATATCAAAACAGCCGTTCTCTATTTTGATTTGTTACTTATTCTGGAAAATGAAATCTGTAATCATGTTCCAGAATAAATTTTCCAGAAGCATGAAACGTATGAAGCATTAAAGGCTTCATGATTCCAGAACATGAAACCTGTAATGTTGTCAACTACCTTAATAAACATGAGAAGCAAAGTGTTGGCGTGTTGTTAAATGTCCGTACATTTCGTCCATTTCTTGTTCTTTCATCTGTATATTTCACATTTTCCACCCATGCTTGAATTCTCATAAAAAAAATAGTTGCCATGACTTATGCCCCAACCCTCGTATTTTCAATTTTTTAGTGTTTTCTATGATCACATA
>JAHWFO010074108.1:159467-181139 GCA_023313115.1 Rhysida immarginata
CCCCTGACGGCTCTTGTCCGCGGTAGCTCAATTGGTAAGAGCGATCTCCGGTTCGAGACTAGGTCGCAGAAATTTTCCTTCCCTTTTCTATTTGTAATTAGTAGTAAATGTCAAAATCAAGAAGAGATTGATTTCCAAGAAACAATTGGATAAAATATTTTCAATTTATCAATATGTGAAATTAATTTTATTTTCGCTGACGCATTTTTTAACAGCAGTATCTATCTACAGAGCAATGATTAAATTTAATTGTTATTTTACTTTAGTTATTCATTTAGTCAAGTTTATTTATTTAATTAATTAATTATTAGCTTTATTTTATTTTATTTATTGTTTTTACTTATTGTAGTATTCTTATTTTATTATTTTAATTAAATTTTATAGTTATATTTTTTTATTTAATTAATCTATAATGCAATCGTACATATGGTCCGTGTTGCCTAGATAATTAACGAGATAAAGGTTTCTATGGTGCAACAAAAGTTTTAAACATAAGATACGCGTTTCGGTTATAAAACCATCTTCAGTCTTGAAACGTTTGTTGCACCATGGAACCTTTATTTCGTTAATTAATTTATATTTATCCAATTCCATCAAACATTTTATTTTATTTACACATTAATATATTTATAGCTTTTTCATTGAAATGGCAAAATATATAATGCATAAACATTGGGAAGCAGTCTTCATTACGCCACCATTTTAGTTTGACAGATAAAGCTATCATGTTCACCCCCCCTGATTCTAGATTACCATGCGTCGACGCCATATAACTCGGGTCCATTGCTTCATGCTGTGTACGCCATTTCTGCACTAGGACAGGGGCACAGGAGGCAGCGACATTCATCGACCAGTGCCACGTATTTCCAATCAGCGATAGTCTACGGCAGCAGATAAAGAGTCCATTGCAGCACAACTTCTTTTTTCGCTGATAGGAAGAAGGGTATTTGCCCGGGTCGTTGATTGTTATTGTCCTTTGTAATCCGTTTTTTTTTTGTACTAGCCGTTTATTTCACTGATTGTTGCCCGCCTGTTTGCGTGTACAATCCTCTCCAAGTGCCGTTGACCCTTATCAACTGCAGCACTTTCTCGGTCCAGAAGAAAATCCCAATATGCTGGTAGAAATGCTGATCGAATTCAGAGCGTACATATGGTACCACCAATGTCGTTCAAATATTGCTCGTCTAGCATATACAGTATAAGGTGCTAGACATTACCAGAAGAAATACTTTTTGCCACGACCACATGATTGCCGGTCACTTGCTTTCAAATCTAACGTAAGCTGATCTTTCTTATTGTGAGTGGTGCATCTGTTGAAATGGTCACGCGGTGTATATGCGCAGACAAAAAGTGTAATTTTTATAACATGCTACTTTTCTACAGAGACATCATATTATTTGTACCGTCGTTTTGCTAAATCCTGAGTTAGTAATTAAAGTTTTGACGCAGACCTTCAAGGCGATTGGTAGATTGGCGCTTTCTCTGTTATAAATTACATAGCCTGGTGGCGCGATTCGGACCGCACACCGGTAAGGCTAAGTCTTCATGCTTTGACGAGGAGTCACGCTCTCAACAAATTGATTTGGTTTGAGGCGTATTCCGTATCTTGACGAGAAAATAAGCTACGTACGCTTTATCATAGTCACATTTTTTTTTCTTCATTTGCTTATTGAATAATTCTCAATTTTTTGTACATGCTGGTTTCTATGTTTGCGAAGGATATTGGATAAGATATATTTGGATATATTTGGGGTTAATTTTATTTGAATATGAAATTGAAGCTCTTATGTAAATAGGTAAATACGCTCATTATGGCGCTAAGCAATGATCATAATCAGTAAAGTCGAGGCTTAGAAGGCGAATTTCAATGTTTTCGGACGCAGGTGATTTCTTTTAGCTTGGAAGGAATGTTTTAATATTATTAGATTGTTCTTGACTCTAATAAAGAGTGAATAGGCTAATTCAGCTGGTAACACGAGTTATTTTACGATCTCCTTGAAGCTATCGAGTCGTCCGTTTTGAAGGTAATTTCGTCGCACGTAACAACAACTGGGTATTGCGTGTGGTATGCAAATGAGCGGGCGCCCTTTATTGAATGGATGGACGACGTAAAGCGGAATTTGTTGTTTCCCATTACAGTTGGAATGTCTCTGAGATAGTGATACCGTAAAACAGATTCAGGTTTCTGTTCAAACACAGTCAAGAAAACATGAGAAAGGTCTTACTGAAAGGATAATTGCTCCGTGTATTGAAAGAGACGGGACACGACGCCAACTTTTTCTAATTAAAGGAAAAATTTTCAAAATCGAAGTATGGAGATTTTTATCAGAGAGAGAGAGAGAGAGAGAGAGAGAGAAACGCAATAAGGAAAGTTGAGAATCTTGAAGATCTTTCTTTGCATTTCAAAATGTAAATGAACTGTCATTCCGATTCCCTTTCTAGAATAGATAGCGTTTGAAATTTATCAGCATAGAAGTCGAACACGCAGTAAATGTATTCAAAAGGATAAATGATGCCTATACGTGTCTTACTTTTATCATTAACTTTTAAGATTATTTCCGCAAATTTCCATATGAAGTCCTTTTCGCATTTTCGTGAACGTTTTTAAGATGAAACTCCGTTTAGCGATTCAACGATTCTTCTTCGGTAATGGAAACGTTCTTCAATTTGAACGTTGAAAATATTTTAAAGTGATTACCTTTCACCACTAACGTAAAGGAGGTGGAAGTTTAAACTCTCTTTTAAGCAAGGTTTGTATTACCACCGGTTTCGCCTTCTGTACCCGGCTTCGTCAGAAAAGCTACATTTTTACAATTTTTAATTTATCACTACTAAAATAACAAAAAATTGCTCCAGCAGATCAAATTTAAATATTTTAGTTTTAACATTTGAGAAACCCAATACCAAAAATAAACATAAAAAATCATAATTTTTTTACAACGGATTAAAAGTGGCTTAGGGATGGGAGGATGCTCTTTTACTCGTAGCCCCTTCAGACACAGACCTTAAATTCGGTTGTAAAAATTTTGTTTTTACATTTATTATATTGATACTGTTACATTAAACATAACCAGCAGTTTTTTATTTATTAACATTTTTTATTATCTTTTTACATGTATGGCTATATTTGCTACCGAAATATACATATTTATTAGAAAATCAACAGATTTTATTCCTGTCATTTATTTAGTACGAAATTTTACAAAACATAAAATAATACCGAACTTTTGACAAGGTAAACGTCCAAGATACAAGTTGGAAACATATGTTGCCAAGGTGACTGAAGGGGTTAATTCGTTGTAAAAAAATTTATGATTTTTTCTGTTTATTTTTGGTATTGGATTTCTCAAATGTTAAAATGAAAATTTTTAAATTTGATCTGCTGGAGAAAATGTTTGTTATTGTACAATTTTCAGCTCAAATTTTAAAATCAATTTGTAAATGCTTGTAAGTTGTCCATTTCGTGGAGTTGAAATGTAATATTTTAGAAAAACGAAGCAGTTTGCCTAATCTCCGGTTTTTTTTTATTTTTTATTGTTTAGTGACTGAATATACCTCAGTATACAAAAAAACAAATGAATACTTGAACCACTTCCTCAGGGATTGATGAGGTCATGAATTAATAAGTACATTTTCATGAACCGAAGAACTTATCCAACTTCATTATACAATCGGTTAATATCAAATCGTAGAATACCTCAAACATTTATACAGGGTGTCCAAAAAGTCTGGTAGCATGGCAGATATCTTAAAGCTGCCAGGTAGGCGAGATCTGAGGAGTGTGGTTTATAGGTCATAGGGGGGGTGGGGAATTCATTGCCACGCTCAAATTTGACCTTGACCCCCAAATTTAAGGTCATCCATTTGCTAACTCGAAAGCTATTAAAGATAGAAAAAAATTTCCAATTGCTACCCTGTAGAGCAACACCACATTAGTCTAGAAACAATTTTTAATCACACCCTTCCCCTTGAAAGATTTTGAAAAAATGGGCGAGAAAGAGTCACTTAATGTCAGGCTTAGCTGGTCAGGTTGGCTGAAGCATACTGTTAGGAAGGGGCAGGGGAAGCACACTCTTGAATGACTCTTTCTCGCCCTTATTCTCAAAATCTTTCAAGGGGAAGGGTGTGATTAAAAATTGTTTTTAGACTAATGTGGTGTTGCCAAAGTCAAATTTGAGTTCGGCAATGAATTCCCCACCCCGCTATTACCTATAAATCACACTCAGCAGATCTCGCATATCTGGCAGCTTTGAGATATCTGCCATGTTACCAGACTTTTTGGACACCCTGTATATGCATGAAACAAACACTTCAAAATGCGCTCCACTTGTGCTACGTACAATATCGAGTCGATAACACTGCTATACATGATTTTTGATGTTTTGGAAAATAGATATTTTTCGTAATTATTTTAAGATGTAGATTTCGAATATGAAATCCTTTTTTCTCTATCACGTAGCATTTTGTCTGACATTTCATGTTGATGACTGCTACTTCTGCTTGGTAAACATTATTGGTTACAATACAAAAAATAAGAAGGAAATTGTTTATCCAAATTTGCCTTTTGCATTGAGATCGGTACCTCACGATGACAACTTTCCTGTTCTAGTACCAAAGCATAATGTGGACTCCATGGCAGAAAGTGAGTTGAGTTCGGAAGGCGAAGCTGACATGGATACAGATACAGCAAAATATATTTCGGACAATCTAGAAATTGCTCAAAAGTTTTCTCAAGCAGAGCTTAATGATCTCATTCGAGACTCAAACCTGCCAAAAATCTCTGCAGAAATTCTGGGATCACGTTTGAAAGCCAAGAATTGCTGCAATTTGTAAAGCTGATTAAACTTTGGATTTGATTAGTAAAAACTTCTGACGTGATGGCCTAATTCCTTCAACAGATTTGAAATCACCATGTCAAATTTGTATAAAATGACCTTTTAAAGTAAAAACATCTGAATTTTTTTTAATGCATAGCCGTGTAATCAGTTTCTCGCAATTTCTTTCTCAGCATTTCGGGCTTTATTGTTCCGGTGACTTTAGTAATTCGTTGTAATACGTAATTCAAGGCTGTATTGCAAGCAGGTATCAAACTATCCTCTTTTCCACTTTTTTGGGGCCCATTCGGCTTTGCAGGTGGGCGCCGTCCAGCGTAAAACGCATGTTGAAGATGTTTGCTTTCTGCACATGATGAAGCATTTTAAAATTTTTGGGCTTTACAAAAATGGAGTACTATAAAAAATACCGCTCTCTGGTATGATGTATAAGAAAGTTGGTTAAGTTCTTTCGTTCACTTACTATTTATTTGGTCTAAACTCCATGACGCCATTCCCAGAACGATCACGCCATTCGTGGGCAACGAACCGTTACGATTCTCGGTTGGGTTGAGGGAAGAAAGAACACGCTTGACCAAAACACGTCTACTCAAAGGAGAAACACAAACATCCATGCTTTTGGCGCTTTCGGCCACCGAGCCGGCAACTTACTATTCATCATTAAAATGCGCTCAATAATGAATGATCACCTTGCGTTATTTTAGAGTCTACGACAAAGTTTGCCTGAGGCTCCCCAAGACTGAATCGCTCTATCGCCATTGTTGATATTGATCTCCATAGACAGAGAAAAATTCGGACATGCTTGGCATAAGGCTTTGTTTCCTAGAAACCAAATTTCATTATGGTATTTTTCGTTGCTTCCTTTTTGTTTCCTCCTCATCAACCCTTGCAATTTCTTCATGCTTGAATTCTTCTATGTCTTCTAGTTCTAGAATTATCTATTCCATTGTAGAAGCTTTGAGAAGTTCTAACGGTTCATTTGAAAATTTATGCCATTTTTCCCTCAAACCCACTTACTTTTCAAACCCGCTTATCCGTTAGGGTGGCATTTGGAGGATCTCCAGCGATCGCGATCTTCCGCCATCAGGCGCATATCCACCCTGATAATACCCAGATTCTCCATGTAGTCTAGCCACCTGGTTCTAGGCCGACCCCTTGGTCTCTTACCCACCGGCTTGGAAAGTAACAACTGCCTAAGAAGACCAGTTTGCGGCATCCGTATCACGTGACCATACCAGCGCAACTGAGATCTCTCAATGCGGAGAAGTAGCGGCTCAACACCTAAAGACTCCCTTATTGTGCTGCTGTGCACTCTATCTAGTAGGGTAACACCTGCCACACCTCTCAGAAATCTCATTTCGGCCGCTTGTACACGCGATCGCACTCTGTCGGTCGTTGCCCAAGACTCATGACCATAGGTGAGAATGGGGACAAAGATAGATTTGAAGACAGAGAGCTGGCTTTGTTTCCCAGCTCGTGTTTCGTTACCACAGATTGCCACAGTTCACGTCTGACACAGCTTGCTGCACCGATCCGAGAATCCAATTCTTTTTCCTGCCGCCCATCACTCGTGAATGCAATCCCGAGATACTCGAACTTCTCCACCTGTCTCAATGCGGCTCCCCTAACATGGAGAACGCACTGAGCAGGCTGTCTTGAAAGGACCAGAACCTCAGTCTTAGCCACACTATCGAAAAATGGAAGGAAAAATTCTGCGACCTGGGTTCGAATCATGAACCTCGGCTGTCGTGGCCGACGCCTCTACCAGTTGGGATATCGCAGACACCCGGACAGCCATGCTGTCTCAAGGTGTCTTAAAGACAACCAAGTTGTCAAGATTGAAAGCCCAATGGGAGGCGGGCACCTGGCTCACAGACCGAGAATCTCTCCTATCCAACCATCAGAAAGTTTGTGGAACTCACAGATAAATTAATAATAATTAATATTACAAACTGGATATAAGCCTATCAAGCATCAGGTAAAGATTTTTCCTGATGCTTGATAGGCTTATCTCCAGTTTATAATATTAATTATTATTAATTTAGCCACACTGATTTTCATCCCAGCTTCTTCTCATTTGGCTGCAAACCGGTCTAATGCATGCTGAAGATTAGTGCGAGAAGACCCAAGGAGGACAAGGTCGTCAGCAAAGAGCAACCTCTCCACCAAGCAGTCGCCCACACAAACGCGCTCATCGCCTCGGCTGCCTCTGTCTATCCAGTCCATAAAGATAATGAACAAGAGGGGCGACAGTACGCACCCTTGGCGGAGTCCAGCACCCACGGTGAACGGTCTTGACTTAATGCCATTTATCCGGATACACATCTCAGAGCTTTCTTACAGAGACATGATAGCAACCAATAATTGCCCATCCACTCCATACTCTTGCAACACTTGTCAGAGCTTCCCCCGAGGAACTCTGTCATATGCTTTTTCGAGGTCTACAAAGCAAGCGTAGACATCTTTTGCATACTCCCAGGATTTCTCAAAGATTTGCCTTAGACCAAAGATGTGATCCGTCGTGCTTCGCCCAGGTCGGAAACCACACTGCTCCCCCGACAGTTTGGAGTCGACTATTTCCCGACTTCTCTTCTCCAGACACTTAGCGTGCACTTTCCCAGGAATGCTGAGCAAAGAGATGCCTCGATAGTTGTTACAATCCTCTCAGATCTCCCTTTTTGAAGATAGGGATCACAATTTCTGTCTGCCATTGCTTAGGGGCCTGTCCAGATATCTAAGCAACCTGACACACCCGAGTCAGCCACAGGATACCATCCTGATTTAAGGCCTTTAACATCTCGGACCGGATTTCATCATCACCTGCAGCATTGCCAGTCTTCAGGGACTTAATTGCCCATCTGACCTCTGCTTCGGTGATACTACCGTGACTATTCTCCGCTCCAAGGTGCACCTCGTGTGCCTCAGTTATTGCTGTCACCGGATTAAGAAGAGATGCAAAATATTCCTTCCACCTATGCAACACGCTCTCCTCCGTTTTCAGAAGCCTCCCATCTGAACTCTTAATAGTTTGTGATGAAAGAGACTTCTTTTTACGGAGGCGGCGCACGGTCTGCCAGAATACCTTGTTTGCCGAACCATAATCTGCCTCCAATTTCTCCCCGAACTTCTCCCAGGCCTTGGCTTTAGCTGTTGATACTGTCTTTGCTGCTACTTATCGCGCCTCAGTGTACCGCACTCGACTCGAAGGTGACTTATTTGCAAGCCATAGCAAATAGGCTTTCTTCTTCGCCTTGACAGCTACTTGAAGTTCACCGTTCCACCGCCCTGCGCCACACTCAGCCGCTTACAACCACAGCACAATGCAGCTGAAGTAATCACAGCAGTTTTAACAACTGCCACTTCTCTTCAACAGTACCACGATCACTGGGTAGTTCTTTGTAATTTGAAGATATCTGCAAAGGTCTTCCTCACAGCTCTATCCCCCAGTGCCTCCCATTTGATGCGCCAAGTCTGTCTGGACCTAGTACTTCGCTTGGTTGGTATGGATTCAGAGAACCGCAAAGTGCAGATAACAAGGTGGTGATCAGTTAATAGTTCTGCTCCTCTCCTCACACGAGTATCCAACACTGATCGGAATAAGTCAGCTGATACGATTACAAAGTCAATCAGTGACTTCTGGTCCATTGCATCCCTGTACCAGGTATACGTATGGACATCCCTGTGCTGGAAGAAGGTGTTTGTGATGGAAAGTCCATTGTTACAACAGAGATCCAACAAGCACCTCCCATTCGCATTTAAATCGGGATCACCATTCCTCCCAATCACGCCTTTCCACGTTTGGTCATCAGCCCCTACGTGTGCATTGAAGTCGCTCACCAGGATGACAGAATTTGCACTCCCTCACCTGTTAAGAGCAGCATCAACTTCATCTAGAAAGAGTGGGTACTCTGTGACTGTATTCGGAACATATGCAACGAATAGAGAGAGAGAGAGAGAGAGAGAGAGAGAGAGAGAGAGAGAGAGTTTTCCTATCTGAAGCCTTAGGAGACACAGTCTTCCACCTAAGGGGGTCCAATCTGCAACATAATCTGCCAGCCGGGGACTTGTGAGTATCCCCACTCCCGCCTGGGCAGTCATGTTAGGGTCGACACCTGAGTAGAAGAGCTTCCACCCTCCTTCTAAGTCCACAGTTCCAGAACCCGGACGTTTCGTAGAGGTAATACCTATGATATCCAGTCGATATCGTTTGGCTTCCTCCACTGACTCTGGTTCCTTTCCTGTCATGGAGAATACGTTCCAAGTGCCGATTGACAGCACCCAATCCCGTTGTCGCTTTATCCGTTTCTCCTCCTGGGTAAAGGCATGCGCTGCCCCCGACCGCTTCCCCAAGCGCATAGCGAGTACACTGGTGGGGCTTCTCGGAGACATTCTCCAGTCTCCGAGATAACAGCCGGGAGAACGTCGACTATTTTTCGAAGGAGAGCCTCTGCCTAACTCCCGAACGCGCCACACACGATGCAGTATGAATTCTCTCATTCGTCGACATCATACAGTAAGATATATGTTTGTTTGGATACTCTTCGTCTCACTTCTCAACCATGAACTTTCTGGTAAGGGTGACCCTAAAGTAGCCGTGCTACAATCAGCATAGCTCACAGAATACCTGAAGCACCCAAACCCCTGACCCACGGTAAGGGGGCATCCACTCAGGAGACTTTCCTCAACGCTCAGTTAATTTTGTTAAGGGATTGCCATGGTGTTAGATATTTAAACGTACTCAAAGAGCACGTGGCTCAGCGACGTTGGCTTCTTGTTTAACAATAGCAAGAATAAGAAAAATATTATTAGGCCTTTGAAATAATTTAACAGTAGGAAAAACATTTAACCGTGCACAGACAAAAAAACAGATAGGGGGGGAGTTTTCTTTATATAATATAAAACAAATCGAAAAGCAAAAGATTTCCTTCCGAACAAATTTCAGTACATTTAGCGGATCTCTTAATGCGAGCAGATCCATCACCGAACCTTTAATAAGATTGTGTCAACTACTTACTTTTTTAAACTTCACTCTTCTTCGTATCAATCAAAGAAGTTTGGGGTAGAGGGAGACGTGCACTGAAACGTCTTGTTGACTTTGTTGAAGTTTGATTTTTTTTTCCTTTCTTATCTTCGTCTCCTTTTTTCTTTCACTTTGATTCGTCTGAGAGGTCAGCTTTTCGCCATCTGATAGAACGTCTCATTCTTTCTCGACGGTTTTCCAAGAAGTTTGGACTCTGATCTCTATCTAACAGATAAACGCAAACGCATTCAATTACACTTAAATGGAGTCCACATCGAGAACCGCAGTGGAAGCGACGGAAATTTCCCTCTTTAGTTATATCAGATAAGTTGGGGTCCCCAAAGTCACACTGTAAAATATTCTCGTAGGAAACAGTAAGGAAACGAACTATCAAGTGTGGAAAATTTAAATGAGTGTGAAAATTTAGATTCTCTTTATCGACTAACCCAGGCCTAAAGAAAGCAGCAGTACACGTTCTTCTAATTCATGCTTCTAATTCTGCAGATGGGTCAAAAATGTGTTTGACAATGACCGCAGTAAACTTTTGCCTTTAGATATTGATATTTCAGGAAGCCAAAAGTGAAGTTCACGCTGCAATCATCATCATCATTTACCATATTTGCATAAACGTCAAAATTGGAAGATGGTGACCTTAAATCTGTAGAACTAAACAACTGTTATTTGCTAAAAATTGGGTACAATGGCCTCGGTTCCGAAGTGGACCAAAACAGTGATCTGTACGGAAACTGAATGGTTTAACGTTTTGCATTCGGTCCTTCTTCGATTCGGTCCTTTGTGCAATTAGAGTCTGTAGACGGCCACAGAATCACGCCAATTTTGTCAATTTCCTACAATTGTAACTTTACATGGATGTCTGTCTTCCGTACAACATTAAAATATAAATTTTATCCAGCCAAACTTACTACACATTCCAGGAAATCTTCTTTTTTGCCCCTTAATAATGAGTTAGTATTAATGACAAGTGTTTCTTAATAGCATGTATCTCATTTGCAGCTAATCACATGACATGTCGTACTTCAAACTTCCCCACCTCAAAGGACTTTTTAGCTGAGTAATAATTATTCTGGTAGTAAAATAGTTATCCTTTAAACCACTGCAGTCAATGAGGAATGGCATTGCAGACAGGGCCGTGACGTACTATGATGCAGAGAGGTAGCCGCATCAGACGGCACCGTAAAGGGGCGGCATTTGCGTAGACTTGCATCATACTGGGAAAATCTACCTCACGCCCCTGATTGCAAAGAGAAACTGGCCGCAGTTTGCTGCTACCTGTTGTTGTGAAGTCGAAACCGAGTAGTGCGATGCATTCATTTCTTGATTTCGCACTAACCCCCATGTTAGGGAGCGGTCGTGGCCTGGTTGTCGCGCTGATAGGTTTGCTGCATCAGTGGAGTTAAGCAACTTTGATGCGGCCAGTCACTGGTTCCCCCCGTACTTCGGAGGGCACGTAAAGCCGTTGGTCCCGGCTGCTACGGTCATCTCGTAGCAGTCCTTATTCAATACTGGGATGGCGTAAAATTCCTTTGTAAGAATCGGGGACCCATTCAGCGATGATCTACCCTCTGTACCGGAAGAAGAACCCTCATCTTTATACAGGGTTGTCCAAAAGCATGTTACCACCCATATGGTACTTACTACATCACTTTTAATTAATTTCCTGTTGTTGAAGACTAAATATGGCCACCCGACTTACTTTGGAAGCGAGAAGGAAGGTAGCATCTTGGATGGAAGTGTTTAAGTCACCCTCAATAGTACATAATGTGTGTTATTATGTTGTTAAAATAAAAGTCAATCCCATGTAAGTGGTAACATCTTTTTGGACAACACTGTATAATACTAGCAGCGGACCAGCAATGCTTCGCTGTTGCTAAATATGATTATATGTAGGGTGATTCAAATCGTGTGTAAAACAATTTAAGGGGGTATTGTAGAGGTAAGCACAAAAAGTCCTATGACCGTGGGTCCGCATTTGAACGATAACTGGAGTATGAACAGAAATAAAAAGGCCGCCACCAAGATGAACAAGTTAATAACTCAGGTTCTGTAAAGCCTAGATTAATGAAATTTGGAGGAATAAGAGGGTACATAAAACTGTGTATACCGTTTAAAATTTGATCGAATTCCAACAAGAAGTTTCCGAGTTACTCATTCAACATCATAACCCGTGTGCACTTGTGAGTACTAACCAGCACTTGTTACAATTTTGACTGCGTAACTCGGAAACTTCTTGATGGACTTCGATCAAATTTTAACGGTATACATAGTCTTATGTACCCTGTTATTCCTCCATTTTTCATTAATCTAGGCTTTACAGAACCTGAGTTATTAACTTGTTGATCTTGGTGGCGGCATTTTTATTTCTGTTCATATTTCAGTTAGCATTCAAATTTGGACCCATGTTCATAGGACTTTTTGTGATTACCTTGACCTCTATAATACCCCCCTAAAGTGTTTTACACACGATGTATACAAGGTGATTCTAAAATGAATATAAAATTCCTCATGCAAAATGTCAAACTCTTAACCCTTATACCCCTAAACACCCCGCGAAGTTTGTTAAAACCTTGCGAAGTTTCGTCATCAATCCCGCTGTACTGGATCAAATTCTTGACAATGTGGCCGAGGACCCTTCGACGAGTACTCGCACAGTAGCTCGTGGATTAGGAGTTTCTCAGGCAACGGTATGGAGGATCTGCATAATGCACTGTTCAAAAGGATTAGGGGAGCACAACATAGAAGGCCTATGTTATTTAAATGAATGAAATTCTCCGTATAACCCATGAACACATGAAGCGGTCTCAATTTATCAACAAATAAACAAGTGGATGGCTTAGTTTTCCAAGCCTCTTTCGAAAAAATAAATGACAGACGTAACCCCTGGTGAAACTAAAGTGAGAAAACTGTTTTCAAGAAGAGGTCTCAAGGCATCACTGGATACACGTCTCCCTACAAGTGTTCTCTAGTAACGTGTATTCCCTCCACGAGCTCCAAGGACCTCTGCAAATCTGTTGGAAACGATTCCATTCACGATGGATCACTAAAGGTGACACTTGAAGCTGTCTGGTGACGGACCTGATTGAATAGCCTTCTTGGAGCAGCGTAACAGCTTCTTGCAACTTCCTCCAACCCTGAGATGTCTCATTTTGTCCAAATTAAACGTCCGAATACTGTACCAGAATTTTAACATGCAAATTAATGCTGTTTGAAGACCATGTGACCTTTGTCATAAGGTTTGGACCATTCTGTTTTTAAGGGGTCTCTGGCATTTTCACTTTAAACTCACGGAAAAAAGAGAAATTCGAAAAAACACCCAGAAATTTCAGTAGACCACATCGAATTGATCAAAAAACTATAAAACATTTTATCGGAAGCCTTGATCTTGAGATTTTACAAAAATTTTCAGACGTGCTCCCCTAATTCTTTTGAGCAGTGTAATCTGTAACACCCGTTCCACATTCAGTGTGTGCAATCACTGCTACCTGGGAATTACCCAGCACGAAGAGCATTCTGTGAAGGAATACGGCGCGTTTCTGCAATGGTGATTGATTTTCTTCGGAACGATGACGAAATATTTATTTATTTATTTATTTAATCATTGTGCATCCCTTTGGGATGAAAGAGAAATAGTTGGTTCACTCGTCGCATTGGTTAGACATTATATATTGTGAAATTATGTTTAACGTGAAGCTTATGATTATTACAATTTTGATTTTTGCACTCCATGATATTTAGTCTTAAAAGGCAGGATAAATCATTCCAAACCTCTAAAATATTAAAAGGAAAAAATCTGTTCAATTTAGTGGCAATTATAAATGGAGGTACCAATTTATATTTTTGCAAAGTATCACAACGCGCGTTCCGCACGTTGCACGAACGACCGTGCAGGCGCTACAGGCTCTGGGCTACGAGGTCCTTCAACAGGAATAAAGTTTAAAAGAAAACTTCAAGAACTGAATATACAGGATGTTTCAAAAGGTATAATCCAAACTTTACACACAGATAAGAGGCATGAAGGTGAACAGATTCTGTTAATACATGAGGGATCGGAACTCGACCATTGTCAGGTTAATGGGGGAGCAAATGACAAGTGATAAAGCATGCAAATGATGGCACAACACAAACAAGTTGCAGTTCTTTGGCAAGGATTTCTTTTTTTATTTGGGGCCACATGAAATCAGTTGTGTAGCCAACACCTGTGACAAGCATTGAAGATCTGGCAGCTCGCATCGCAGTTGTTTCAGACGACATCAGAGAAATTCCCAGGAATCTTTGGCCGCATACGGGAGTCCATGTTGCGCCGATGCCATGCATGTGAGGGCCATGGCCGGCTCACATTTTGAGCATCTTTTTTAAAGCTTCAGTGGATTCGCAGTTCCATAATAAACGTGTGCACAGTACATACTTACTCATGTGTTTGCATGTGCACTCTGATTACTTCTCCCCCTCCCCCTCTAACGTTACCTTGGCAATGGTTGAGTTTCGACCCCTCAAGTATTAACAGAATCTGTTCACCTTCAGGCCTCTTAACTGTGTGTCAAGTTTGGATTAAACCTTCTGAAACACCCTGTATAAGCCTTTCGAAATATGCGAATTTAATAAGGTGCAATTTCGATTCACTTATTTTGTAATTAAATTGTTTGCTTCTAATGAGTCAATTTTGAGTTATAAATGTTGCCTTCTTTTTATAAACCCCCAACCCCACGCAATTTTTTTTTTCATGATAAATGGGAGGCCAGCATTCCAGCATTTCAATTTATTTTTCTGTTGTGATCACTCTTTCCATTACTTACGTATCCCCCTTTAAAAGTTTTTTTTTTTTTTTTTTTGTATTTCCACATTGAGAAAAGACCCAATCCGTTAGCAATGCTAGAAATTCAGATTCCTTTCGAATGTCGCATTCGTGTAAGTTTTCCGTGTCCACTGAAACACTGAGATGGAAATGATGAAAGCAGTCGTGTAAACACTTCTATGGTTCGTTGAATTGGAAACGCGCTCCTTTAACGAGGCGATCACTTTTCTTCCGTGTGGGTGGAGCCAGTGAAGCGGTGATACCAGTCGACATACAAACAGCTCCTTCAGCCCTCTCTTCGTAGGATAATAAATTGGCTTATGATGTCGTTAAAAAACGATCGAGACATCATCAAACGATATAAAAGCCAGCGCGGTCAATTTGTCTCCTCAATCTTTTATTTTTGGAAATTTATCGAATCTAAACAGAAGCGCAATTGCTTCTTTCTGGCTAAATCCTTTTTCTGTTTTGATTGGCCATTTCTAGTTTTATTCTATTTTTATGGACTATTAATGGCTGCACAATAGTTTCAGTTTAGATAAACTTAGCGAGACGTGTCGATTCGTCTGAGTGGTGTTCGACGAGCGTGTAGTACTTAAAAAAATTCTTACTACCTTTATTGCCCGGCTTGCTTACCTCACATTTAATGTTTGGTGTTCTTTGAGGATTTTTTTTACACGCCATACCTCAGATGTTTAAATTATTGATGAAAATAGGAAAGAAAATTCCACAGCCTAGGTTCGAACCAGGAACCTTCTGCTCACCGTGAAGACGCGCCAACCAATTGCGCCACTGCTGACATGGAAGCATTAACCCTATCTACATGTCTTTAGGGCTGGTTGGAGCAGTACCCAGTTCGTTAAAGAATAATTATTGGATGTTCTTTGAGGATCTTTTTACACACCACACCTCAGATGTTTAAATTATTTAATGCTTTCATCAATAATTTAATGTTTTGTTTAATTCAAATTCTGTCCTGAACTTTTGTTTAATTCTTTTTTTAAGTTGTGTTTTGTGAACTTCGTGGTTTTTCTTTTTTTTTTTTTTTTTTAACTGTTAATGCTTTGAAAAATATTTAGCATAAATATTTTTTTATTTCGGTTCTAATAGGCGATATCCACAGTTTTCCTTTGGTTAGGGTTCTTACTTAACGATGGAAATTAAATGTTTATATAATCTGGAGATATTATTTCCAGTAATTGGGTCGTTATAAAGTAATAAATGAAAGAAAAAATTCCCCGCGACTTTCAATACTCAGAACAATGGCACGGAAAATCATGGTGCCTGGTTCGAATCCAGATCGCGGAATATTTCCTTGTACGAGGGGGAGTGAGTGAGTGAGTAAGTAAGTAAGTTACAAATGGATATAGCAATAAAACAAATACGAGTACTGATTTGAAAAGTACTTTTTCAGAGAGCAGCCCAAAGAATTTTTTTCTTATTGGTTTTGAGGGACAAATGCCTTAATGAATAGGAAGCTTATGCGGATAAATAAAAATAGTTTTCAAATCATTATTCGTATTTGTATCATTTCTATATTCATTGTAACTTATTTATTCACTTCCCCTCGTATTCATTACTGTCTAACAGGCTTTCTCAACGTTTTTTTTTTGTTTTTTTCTCACCCCTAAGAATTTATTAATGAACCTTCGCACCCCCTAGTCTACGTAAAAAAATCAAGAGAAGTTAGTGATTCCATTTGATAATCATCAGAGCAGAAACGACAATCACTTTTCTTCGCGTCCCCAAGATGCCCAGGTTGAGAAGCCCTGCTTTATAAAAACTTATTAGTTAAGCTCGTTCAGGTATCCTTACTTAAACGGAAGGAAATCTGAAAGTGCACGTGCAACATATTAATGTGCCAGTTAAGAGGTTTTCTCGTAGGAGGAAACCGTGATGATTTGAAGGGGCAGCTTATTTCCATTTCGATGTTCTGATTAGTTTCAGATATTAGTCTTGTTATTTCAAAGGCGTCTTAGAAAAGAAGCAAATATTCAATTTGTTCTTTAAAAATAAACAAACAAATCGGGCAAATGTTATGTTGAGTTGAATATTGGTTGATATGGCTTCATCTAAATATTATTATTTTAGCATGAACTTGCAATCGAAGATTTAAAAAAATCAATACGAACAAGGGATCCTCAGTATTAATAAAGGAGATCGTCATTATATCTGCGCCAGAACACGTTTCGGAGCGGAAAAGCTGGTTGGAAGGTTTTTGCCACGTGTCCACCGAGGGAAAAGGTCGACTAAAGCAGGCCCTGTACTCGTTTTTCAAAGCTCCTCTGTTAATAGGGCCATGACACGGTTAGTTATTCCCCGGCGGCCTCGGCAACAAAATGTGCTCCATGTCTGGCCAAAGGAGGAGAATCATTTTGGAAGTGTTCCAAGAAAATCTCGAACTCTATCGACGAAACTTTTCAAAATTTTCTGCAAATTCAATAAATCTGTTTTGATTATAGACATTACTCGAGGGAGCCTTCTGTACTACAAATTTCTTTTTAAATGCCGTTAATCATTACGGGAGCAGTACAGAGATTTCAAAAAGATTTCAAATAAATAAGAAATTTTATTTTAATCGTAAATCTCCAAACAACTCATATCTTCAAAAAAACTATTTCTTCGTCATTTAAGTCAATTGATTTGCCACTTTATCTTTTTAAGCCACTGTTTGTCATGATAAATTACCTCTGCTATTCCATTACTTCCTAGTCTACGTCTGGTACATTCCATATAAAGGACCCTTACTGTGCACACATATACAGATATCTTTTTTCCTCAAGTCATGTGAAAAGAACTCTGTAAAGCTTTATTAACGTTCATGTGAAAATTTTTATTTAAGAATTGAGCAGTTGGGCGAACTTAATTCAAATATGAATAGTTTTCGAGATTTTTATCTCATTAAAGTTCGCCTAAAAGATTTTTACGAGGTATCCACTAATGAATGGTCTTGCAATGATTGGATTTGTCGGCGAAGCGTAACGTAGCACCTGATAATGAATGGTCACCTGAGAAGGAACCGCGAGAAGTGCTAAGCTACCTTAATAAATATTTGAGCTCTAATTAACTATCTAATCAGTTTCCTTACACCTCCCAACAGCATTTCCAGTTGTCAATAATTAATTACCGACCTGCTAATTTACTAAACTTGCGGCTTAATAGAACATATACGCAACTATCGTTTGTCTTGAAGGAAATTAGTTTTTCCAAATAGCATCTTTTAAATTCGAAGTGTTTTGTTATTTTTCGTTTGGCTAACGGCCATGAGTCATCTTTGTTAGAAAAATGGAAAAGTTTCGATGACATGTGGTGAATGTAATTTAAGAGCTTCTGCAAAAGTATTTTAAAGCTTCAGCGTTTTAAGTTATTTCTGAATAGGATTTTACTCGATGACGTTGAGATGCGGGATCACTAAGTTGTTCAGATCAGTGGCGGTAGGTAGTGTTTTTCTTGCTGGGGCTATGGACAATACTCTAGACAGGCTGAGGCTGTTACCAGGGACTTCGGGGGGGGGGGGCCCCACCTTCCGCCACTGGTTAAGATCTTACTTTATATGCGATCTTAATGAAGTTTGCATTTGGTTGACATATGGAAGGGGCGCGCCATCCGGCTGTTTTCGGTGATCACCTGGCTTAATAAACCTACCGCCACTGACCTGAACATGTTTTGTTTGCCTTTTATTTTTGTCCACCCGGCTATTTCTTCCTTCCACCTACTTCATTTAATTTTCTTGGGAGAACACTGACTAACCGATATGAAGAAAATAAGTGGTGCTAGGGAGTTAGTTAGTTCTCATTTTTAGACTGGATGCAGTCGAGTTAGTTCCACAAGAAAGTAAATAGGGGAGCACAATTTGCGTGAAAACGGAGAAAATATTGGTAAATTGCATGAGACCATGAGAGAAATGAACAATTGAGGGTCAACGATATCAGCTGCTTGAACTGTAGGATATTGTATCCACAGGGATAGATGAAAGTGAAAATTTTCAGCGCTTGCATAACAAACAGCATAACAGATTTATGCCGTATAGTGCAAGATGTTCGAAAAACCGCCGCAAGTATCGCTGCTCTGGAAAAAAACCCCCACAAATTCCTGTTGAGAGTCATAGTCCCTTCTCATCCATTCCTGATACCCATTTATCTATGGAAAGGATTAGTGAGGGTAGCGATAAATTTCCATTCTTGATCATTTATTCCGAATCTAATCCTTTGGGGTAGTTGTCTATACCCTAAGTGGAGGAAAGAGCGGCTCCCACCAATGCGATTCTCTTTTGAAATCATCAAATTGTCAAACCATCTCGTTTTAATGATGAAATGTGTGGCAGACAGCAAATAAAATCAGACTCACGCTTTCAGAAAATGATTCGAGATAAATGGCGCTGGGACTAATGAACAGCTGTTACGGAGTGAGTTCTGCCGCAGACAGAGTTTTGAACTATTCAGGATGGAAACATACATTGATAGAATCAAGTTGCTTAGATTTAGCTCGCTGCTTTCTTCTGCACGTGATTGTGAAATTAATGGGACCAACCTTTGAAATTTGATTCCACAGTAATTTCTAATAGGCACTTTGAAAATGCGAAAAGGTCAAAAGAAGCTTTAAATTTTCGTTGGTTGTAGATTTAAAATCGCCCAGTATTAATTAAATACCGAAAGTATGCAACATGATCGGTGCCACAAGAATTAGTGGGACTGAAATGGAATTCATAAATTCACGAAAGATGGCCAAACGTACATATTAATCATTTCACTCGATCTTGCCCCCGAGAAATTGGCTGCACAGTGCATAGAAGCTTTAGTAATTCTTAACCAGTTCTTCTGCTGTGAGTATAAGAAAGCATGGAATGAAATGTCAGTGTTATTTTCAGCTGTGAACGAATGAGATATGATATTTACGTTCATTCATTTTCTGCAATTCAGTCTCTCATACTCTTGGGTCTGTCACTTCTGAGTTGGACGTCGTACCTGATCGTCCTTCTCACGACAGTCAAGACAACCGCCTAATGTTCCATTTTGGAGTTTCTAATACAAGATTCATAATCATAAATTCTTCCATAATTAAAGCCACACAAAAATTAACTAGACTTTATGTGTGTTTGTGTGTGTGTGTGTGTGTGTGTGTGTCTGTGTGTGTCTGTGTGTGTGTGTGTGTGCAAGTAATGATTGGGGTAGTGGTGTAAAGAACTGTTCAGATTAGAGTGGTCCAATTGCATCTAGAAACGGAACTCTTTTCGTAAGCCTGTTCGTATTGATTGGATGGAAGTTTCTTTTCTTCGAATAACTGTTAAAATTTATGCGATTCTATTAAGGGTGAATACCTAAGTAATTTTACTCTTTCTAAGCAAAACCAGGAAAATGGGTCTCGTGTAAAACTGGATTGGTTCAACCTCCATTAGCATAAGAATTAGTTTTGGTGATGTTATTCGTTCTCCCACGGGACTTAAACCTCATTAGTCGTAACTCGATAACATCATCGAAATCCCATTATGTCGTCGCTACGCCAATGCATATGCTCAATAAGCCCTCCGAATAATATGATGATACCTAATGTGATAAAGGTGGTTGTTCCTCTTTCACAAGCCTGTCGAAGAAAGCTTAGGACTTATGCTCCTCCTCCTCCTCATGATGAATTTATTTTCAGAGCGTACGAGTGCAATTTCATTTTATTTTTAAATTTACAGATAACAAACAGTTTTCCTTCAACACTAGAAGAATCCCATGGTATTTTTAGACCACCCCACAGTTAATATTATTGCCTCAGTTTATTTATTGCTGTTCTTATTATATTAATTTTTAAGACCGCAGTTATCAAAGTTTCAGTTTAGTGTTTTAAGTCAGATCTTAAGGCTGGTTTCCATTTAGCGTCGGTTTAGCGTCGGCGTCCTTTTTGCTTCGGCGTCCTTTTTTGCAATCGTCGCCTGTGAGACGCGCCCTGATTAGCACGCGAGCGCGGTCGTTTTCCATTTAGCGACTTTCAACAGTTATCCTGCATCTGGTCTGATCTGATTGGTCAAGTCGCTGCAAACAATTGTCGCTCTCTCAAGGTGATGGAAAAAGAAGATATCAACCTCTCCGGTCAAGTTCACGCTTTGAATTTATTACTATATCGTTTTTACTTAATAAATAAATGATTCACGAAATTTTTATAACCTGTTTATTAATAAATTCACGAAGGAAAAGTCGCGAGAACCCGTGTCGGCGAACAGCAGCTACGGCAGCCATGATTCTCCATCTGAATCGGCGAAGACAACTACCCAGAATCCATAGCGAAGTAGATCGCACCTGATTGGCTAGATCAAAACGACGCTTGAAAAAGACGCCTAAAAATCTAGCCATGCCAGATCTTGAAACGACGCGTGACCGACGCCGAACCGACGCAGACGCTTAACAGACGCTAATTGGAAAACGAATGCGTTTTTCAAAAATTCCAAAAAAAGACGCACACGCCTAACCTACGCCGAACCGACGCTAAATGGAAACTGGCCTTTAGACACACTATAAAAATTATAGATATAAACTCAAGGAGGTACACATTATGGTGTAAACAAGATTTGCTGAGTCAAATCACCAAAACCACGTTTAAAACACCTTTATTTCAGTTCTTTACAGCTTCTTCTTCAGAGGAAATTTGAGCATTAACGGGTTTGAGAGGAAAAGCGCGTTTCTTTGCCTTGTGCTTGGAATTTTAGATTTTATTTGTCCGTTTCTTCACGCATCCCATTCATTTTAAAGGCGACGTGTGGAAGCTTTTAAAGGGTACATTTCCAAAGGAGGACTTTTTGCGGAAAAGGACGAGTAAAAAAATAAAATTAAAAAAAAAATAAATAAAAAAAAGAGCCGATGATGGAATCGTTATTGATCTTTCAGAGCTCCAACGCGTCTCAAGGCGAAATGACAACGCAATTTAATGCGTTGAGCCCTTATTAAACCTTCTCGGGATTGAAGCTTGAGAACCAAGCTATGCCTTTTTTAATTTCTCCTTTTTACCTTTCGTAATTTTAAAGTTTAAAA
>JAHWFO010074108.1:181539-196458 GCA_023313115.1 Rhysida immarginata
AGCAATTATGGTGCACTTTATTTTTTCAATGAGTTGAATATTTTGTATTTGACGACCATTACTACACCGTCATAGTACGCGAATATGTTCAGAATGAAGTCCCTGTCCATTATACAGATTTGACTGGAAAGAAACCAATCAATTTGGTCCTACCCTAAGAAGCTCACCTATCGTTATTGAACAACGATTCTGTAACGGCCAAATATCCTAAAAACCGTTCTAAAGCGAGGCCTCACAGTACATCATTTTGTCGAAAATCATCCGACTAGTTTCGGCATTTAATCCCGGAATTTAATATTCCAATTTACATTCAATTTAAGTACATGCCATTTGTCTTCTTTTGGAGGAAACCATTAAGTACTAAAATGCCCACATTTACAACAGAACAATTAACTGAAATGGTAATAATTTATGGTGAAAGTCACAAAAAATTTCGTGCAGCTGTAAGAACCTTTAATGCCAGGTTTCCAAATGCAAGAAGAGACAATCAAAATACCATTCGTAGATCAATCAACAGGAAAATTTAATGTGGCCCTTAATGGGGATGGCAGATGCAGATGTATTTCATTGCATTCCCACAGCAGCAGTAGTAGTAGTAGTAGTAGTAGTAGTATCCGTGATGCCGCATTACAGTGTGGATTATCTTTCACCACTGTATGGCGAATTATTCATAAGAATAGATTTCATCCATTCCATGTAACACCTGTTCAAGCATTGAAAGAGTCAGAAGATTATTTGCTCCGGGCTGATTTCTGCAGTTTTGTTTTGAATGCATTAGAGGATAAGGCTGGGTTCACACTTCGACGGATTCCGCGACAGAAGGCGTCAGCGGCAAGGAATTGCGGTCAAAGGAGGCAAATATCGGGCAGAACAGAGAATAAAATCCAACTCAAGATGGGTTTATCCTATTTTCAGTCCGAAGTTCGCATTCTGTTGACCGCAAGTCTTTGCCGTCGATGACTTCCGTCGCGGAATCCGTCCAAGTGTGAATCCAGCCTAATGCTACATTAAGGACGGATAAGGCAAAATTCACGAGGGATGGCGTTGTTAACTGACACAACCAATATCATAGGGTCAGACACTTTATGCGGGAGGCTTTCCACCAACGTCAATGGTCCATTAATGTTTGGTGTAGAATTTGGAATGGCAGCATTATTGGACAGTGTTTTTTGCCATCAAAATCTAAATGGAATTCGTTATGTTGAGCTACTAACAAATGAAGTTTCTGAATGGGCATGTGATCTACCATTAGCAGAAAGGTTAAATATATCAACACCACCTAAAGATAAGGCCTGAGCGCGGAAACGTCATATATTGTTATATCATCATAAAAAGTCATCTTTAATCGAATTTCTACCAATAATAAGCCCTAAGTTATGACTTCGTATCATGATGTAACAATGTATGACGTTTCGGCGCTCAGGCTTTCTCTTTAGTGGTGTTGAATATATGGTCTCAGCATGACGGAGCAGCATCTGATCTACTGACAGCAACTTTTGGGAACACCTGGATTGGACGGTTCGGACCAGTGAGGTGGCCTCCAAGATCACCAGACTTAACTCCTGTTGATTTCTTTTTGTGGAGTCATGTGAAGGAAATTGTTTATGCCTCTCCACATTCAACTAGGGTCCATAATGCCTGTGCTGCTGTCAGCTGAAAGTATGATGGATATGGATATGTATGCTCATTTCCACAAACGACTTTTCTTTAAGTACTGCATCCGATAGACATCAATTTAAACATTTTCTGCGATTTGACTTCTCGTTGTAACTTTTTATTTGTACTATGCTTTGCACTATTTCAAATTCATCAAAGTCTTGAAATTTAGACTTTCCCAAATTTTCTCAAACATTAAGAGTAATTCGACCATGCTCTACAAATTTCTCATTAACATTTTTACTCTATCTCTTTTGGTTTCCGAGATAAAAATCATGTGACCCCCTTAATTGGCATCGAACATCAAGTTTAACAATAACAGGAATTTCTGCACGGGCCAGTTGCTATACAACAGCTTTGTAATTGGAGTAACGGTTTTTAGGATATTTAGTCGCTACACCTTATTTGTATGATTAATTAGCTACAAATCTCTAAAAACTATGGATTCAGAATTTGGTAAAGTATTGGAACTTCATTCTTTCACAGACCCATAGCCTCACATATTACAATGTGACAACGACTGGAATGGTTTGGTATTTTTTTGGGTTTTTTTTTTGTCCATTCCGCCTTATGTAAATTCGTCTTTAGAGAAATGCAAGAAAACGGAAACGGGTCTGTCAGGCCGTAGTGTGAAGTTTATGGCAACTACTCTGTTTGATGGGAATGGCACAAATGCCGTTTTTTTGACCTTGCAAATCCAAAGTGGAAGGGAAATAAAAGCAATAATCAACAATCCTTTATGAAACTGTTAGGAAAGACCCTAATTCAACCACATTTGAGACTGAATTAAGGTAGCATCTACCTAACAAAAATAGTACATCAAAAATTTGTAAATTTCTTGGAAAAGAAATTCATCAGAAACTAGAATTAATTTAACAGAAAAGGTTATATGTAACTTCTACAAAAAGACAGATAAAACGCTTTGCGTACTCTCCAATTAGTCTGTGAATATGAAAACCAAAATAGAGGAAACTAAATCTCCTGGCTAAGAATGGCAGAATCACAGTGGGTTTTTTTTTTTGTTAAGAGGAACATTAAGCTTATGAGTTATACTACCTGCTCAGATTAAGGAGTATATGTTTATTTTATTGTTTAAAATATTTTGTATTTTTAGTAGTAAAATATATTCCCTTTTATCTTCTTAATTCTTAGATCATGTACAAGGTCGGGACACATTAATATAACCACCTCTCCTCGAACATGTTGGAACGTCCCATGGTATGCAGATGAAAAATCATTGCATATCATTAAAAGCTGACAACAGCAGACGTGTAGTAGCATCCGTTAACACAGCAATTGTTGCCGTCATGGGCAGAGCAAGTGACCTGTCGGACCTCCAAAAGAGGATGATCATTGGCTATCGGACCAAGGGGGAGCAGCATTTCAGAAACGGCCACTTTTGTAAACTGCTCTAGGGCTGCCGTTGTGAAGGTGTACCGCGACTGGACGAACCAAACAGTTTCGAGCAACCGAAGAGGTAACTGTGGGGCCCCCATTGGACCTCGGCCGAGTGGCAAAGAGTTGCTTTCTCTGACGAGTCGCGGTTTCTGGTGAACAGAATAAACGGACGATGGAGAATTCGCCGGGAAGCATCTGAGAACAGGCATCCCGACACCATCGTTGGCAGACGACAGGCTGGTGGGGGAAGTGTGACTGTTTGGGGATGTTTTCGTGGTATGGTCTGAGTCCACTGATACCGCTGGAGGGTACACTGAATGCTGTTCGTTACCTGACGATTGTCGCAGACCAGGTACACCCCTTCATGTCGACAGTGTTTCCTCAGGGTGATGGCACCTTTCAACAGGACAATGCTCCCTGCCATACTGTCAAAATTGTCCACGACTGGTTCGAGGAGCATGAGGATGAATTCAAGCTACTCCCATGGCCACCAAACTCCCCAGACCTCAACCCCATTGAAGATTTGTGGGACCATCTCGATCGCCATGTCCGCAAACTGGAGACCCTCCACCACGCACGGTGATGGAATTACGGGATGCACTGATCGCCGAATGGTCAGAGATACCTGCAACCACCTTCCGAGGACTTATTGACTCTCTGCCACGTCGACTAGCTGCTGTGCTTGCCGCCAAAGGTGGATATTCCGGATACTAGCAGGTGGTCATATTAATGTGTCCCGACCCTGTATAGGTGACATGAAAAAAAAGATGATTTGATTTCTCATATCAATTCTTTTGTGAATAGTTATTCTATTCAAATGATAAAATATTTGTAGTTTTTGTTAATTGTCTGCAGATCGGATCTTGAGCCCTCGTTTCAACTCCTTTCTGCAGACGACGTCATGATTGATCATCGATTACGTCTTTCTTCTGTGGTTGTTGTAGCAACCACGCTCTTTCCCACGTTTAGATTTCGTCCGTTCAAGGCTGAGCGCGAATCGCGAGTGATATAGAAGGTTGATTACGATCTTTGGTAATGATTTATAGCGTGAATGCTGCGGGTCATGTGCACGTGCGCGTGATAGAAAGTACGTGAAATGATGCTATCACATCTGCATTGTTGTCTTTCCTTCGAAAGCAGTAAATGTCATGAAAAAATGTCTCCGAAAATCGGACCTTACTGCCCTTTCCAACAATAATTACAGCTACTCTGTTATAATTAGCGCATGTAAAACACGATATTTCTCTATTTCAAAGAAAGGCATATCGGCAGTACTGAATGGAAAAGGAAAACCCCGGGAAGGGTTAATTCCAACTGGTCAGAAACAGCAAAATCCTCGAGTCCCCAAGAGCCGAACAGCACAGGTCATTCTATAGGAATTCCTTTCAAGAATGAAACGTCTTATGTAAGGAGGGAGGTCGAGATATTCAGGACGCTTTCGATCAGCAGTGGAGGCACTGGAAATAGTAGCATCGGAAAGGTTGAGTAGCTTGTCCAGTGTGAAAATCCAACAACCCAAAGAGGAATCGCAAACATTGCAGGAAATTCACAGGCTACCTTAAATAAAATAATAAAAAGAGATTTTCAACTGGAAAAGCGTCACAAGAGTCGTGTTCCTAAGCTGCTGCCACGACACGTCTCAGAAAGGAAGAAGAACTGTCGGAGGCTCTATGACGGTTGTTACCTCGCAGCAGAACGATGGAAGTATGTTGTCACTTTGGATGAAGCCTACATCTACCTCAACGATTACAACATTTTCTACCGTCCAAGTATGGACCATATCAAAATTGGTCCAAGAAATATAAGGAAAGTTTTTCAAAAGGCTTTATGGTGATTACGGATGGGAAGCTCACAATCAGAAGAGTGGACAGGAAGGCATATGTTAACTCCCTTTACTATCACCAGCATATTCTCAGTCCAATCTCCGCATTGTGTGGAGAGGACAAGAGCAAAGTTTGGCTGCATCAAGACAAAGCCTCCAGCCATACGTCTAACTCGACCGTTAAATTTATGTTGGATTCGTTTCAAGTCACCGGATGCATCCCCTATGGTTTTTCTGTGGATTTGGATTTTCAGCCCTTGCTCGACGCCGTCCAACAACCATTGAGGGTCTCTGGAAAGCCTGCAAACAAGAATGGAACATCAGCCTCGCCGTTCTGCAAACATCTCTTCTACGGTGCAGAGCAATAGTTCACAACCAGGGTTACCAAATAGGATGCGATTGTTGGTGGAGAAAGGGGCTTTCTTGGTAATCTTTCTCCTCCCAAATCGTTACCATAGATCGTAATCAACCATGCCAGACGCTGATACAGAAGCTCCCCGGAACAATTATTATTATCATCATCATTCATCAGTATAAAAGTTAAGAATAAATATACATCAGTACATGCGAAAAATAAATGATTAACTCAAAAACTTTCAAAATGACAGCCACACAAAAAAAATACAACAAAGAAAAAAAAACTCACTAAGAAACCCACCCCTCTTTTCTTCAAGAACTCACCAACGCGAAACAATGGGCAACCGAGATATTGAGACGCTCTCTGAGCTTTTGGAGCTTTTCAGGATTCATGTAGCGAACGGTTATGGATTTGAAGAAAGTTTGGTGTGCTCTTCTTTACGATGTGGACAATACTGGATAGTGAAATAAGACGATGTTCACGAAAATCTGTTTCCCGTGGAGAAGTGTTAAAGTGTTAGCATGCCGAATGGATCAATATTCCAGCAGAACTCATCGACTTCGTGTCAAGCTTCGAAGAAAATAAGCGGTGGGACCACTAACTTTTAATATGCATATTTGGCAATAAGTATTAAGTAGACACTGTCAAATATAACACAGTGTTCGAAATTCACGGTGTCTAATCTGTCTCGCTAGAGACCTTCCACTTGAAACCGAAACTGGAGTAGCTGCGTAGAAGCAGAGCGGCAAAAAACTTCCGTTTTCAACCGGATGTGTAGTAGTGTTTGTACATTTCAAGGCAGGAAACGGAAGTTTTTTCACGCTCTACTTCTGCGCAGATACTCCAGTTTCAGTTTCAAGGGAAAGGTCTATATGGGTGAGGTCAAAAACTCTCTCTCACCAGTGAGAAGAATTAGCATTTGGTCGGTCAGAAATCCCGGAGAGAAAACTGTGACGTCATTTTACGCGGTCAAAAACGCCAGTTAGTGCTGCTATGTCTAACCGGTTAGTCTAACAGTCCTCACCGAGAAAAAGACAGTTAGCCCAGTGAGAAATTACGTCATCATTCGCTCACCGGTGACCACAACCTATAAAAAAAGCTGCAAGGCAGTATGGGAAAGCCACGTTATAGTCAAAACGATAAGATCATTAACGAAAAAAAAAAAAAAGAGGAATACGGGTGATAATGCCTGGACGGGAGAAGTATATTAAGTCATGTCTGAAAATTAACTTCCCTATTTTAGTTTGTTAATTTAGTTTGTTACTTCCTGTTTTTTTGTTAATTTGCCATTCCACTCAGGGCTTTAGATCTTACGGTTTGACTATACAAATTGTCATCTCATCCATAACAACGCGCATCCCATAACAGCGCCATAGGGGCTAAAATGAAACTGAAACAGCGCTGTGTTTTAGAGTACTGCGCGTCAGAGGTACCTTGCGGGGCGTAGGTGAAAAAATAGTGACTTAGTCAGAGATACCTTTCCCACCCTGCCTTGCAGCTTTTTTCATATAGTGAGACGGAGTATACCGGGTGATCCAAAAGTGTGTTACATTTTTTCTTGAAGCTAATAATTGTTTTGCCGTGACGAATTCTTGTCCTTTACATTGTTTTGCGCGTGCCTCGTGATTCTTATGAAAGCATTGAATTGCTGGAAAGCAAACACTGAAATTGAAGGAACGTAACACACTTTTGGATCACCCGGTATTGACTTAACGGGTTGTTTCTGCAGAGGCATAAGAGTCGTTAAGATGCTATGCGAATATGAGCTCAATTTTTTTATTCACCCCCCCCCCCTTTAGTTCTTAATGTTTACACCTTTCCGCGAATTTCAACTCTAAATTCGATTTGAGCTGTGGAATTCCTTGAGTTCTGTAGCATAGGACTGCTTCTTTCTCTGTCCCCTTGAACTATGGTAGGCACTTGAAATTGTCGGAGACGGAGCAGAAGTGACGGGGAAATGGTTCCAATTTTGTTCTGACATGACGGAAAGTAATTTCATTTCTTTGAAGAGGTAGGAGGAACTGCGCATTTAAAGAAGAATCGTAAGTTCATTTAACGAGATGAAAAAAAAAAACTAGTAATGAGCAGGACCCTAGTAACGTTTAATTTTGAATATTATCTATTTTAAAGTCAATTTTGGGTTGAAAATGGTCACAGATAAACCTGTCAAGTAAATGAGTAAATCTTTATTTATGGCAACAATCAACAAACAGGGTGGAAGGAAAAGTCTGGCCCTTCTCAAACAACTGTGGAATGAATTTAGCTATCTGAAATCTGTCAATGCAGACTACTTTGTCTAGGCAATGATGGATGGCCTCTCTGATGGCCAAATCAGACAAATCCTGAATATGCAAACTGCATCTTGGGAAACCATAAGAGATAGGACAAAATTCCTACTTGTTAAGTTGCAGAGCATGAAATTTTGATCATTCTTAAGTTAATTGAGTAGGACTTCCACAGCTGACTAGATGCGAGTGGTTTGGCAGAGCAGACTAGATGCGAGACTTCTAGTTGTGGTCGAACGGATGTGCCTACACGTAGTCTGGCAGCGATCCCAGCCACCGACAAGCTGATAGGCTGGAACCGAAACCATTCTCCTACCGCAGGATGGGCCTTTTGATCGAAGGTGAAACGCCGTCTCTTTTTTCACCGTACTATATGGAAGTGGGCAAGGACTTCCTAACGGAAACGTTGCAGTACCTACTCGTGAGATTTGGTATTTTCGTGTTGTTGTGCTGCGTTGCAAACAGACGTTCCCATAAACTCTTTACATGCGCCGAAAAGGAATCCTTTAGGATTGTTGGAAAAATGGTCTTTTTTGTTTCTACGCCTAAGCACGTGACATGAGTGAATTATAATTTGCATTAAATTGTTCATTTTTGATAGGTGTGATAACCATTTACCATAGGCAAGGACTTTTATGAAACTAACGAGAAAGCCAGTTTGACTTTTTTTTAATTGGAAGCGTCGTTTGTCTCTTAACAGGATGAATTTTTGTGTGTGTATGTGTTGCAGAATGAGTTTCAATAAGTTGTTAGCTAAGCGTGGATAATAGAGCACAACATTTCTGTGAATCAAAAGCAATGTACGGCTTGCGTTTTATTATTTTTATTAATGAATAACATCACTTCTTAAATCAACACAGTAGAATAGATAAAGCTAAGTTCTAAGTAAAGAGTAGAGCTAACAGAAGCAAGAGTAGACGCGAAAGTGGCGGTGACCCATAATGTTCTGCGGCAGCAGCTGAGGAATCGCGGACGACGGTGGGCCCGTCATAGGCCATGTCGTTGCAGAGGGCCGTGGCGCAAGAGGCATAGCACTGCCTCATTTCATCGCAGACGGGATTTCGCGACTCGTTTGCCCCTTTTTCGCCGCACCCCCGCACTATTTGGTTATTGGAGAGCTTCCTGTAGATGCACCGGTTGAGACGCACGTTAGGAGATTCGAGGCATTCGACTTTCCGCCAGTCCTTCTTGACGGTGCACGATGGTTCTCCGGGGACACCGCACACGTAGCATTTGACGGCGTCGCCTTCACCCAGCACGAGCAATAAGAGAATCAGAACTCTTATGCTCATAATGCTACGTACAGCTCTTCGAAGAAACCTGTTGTCAAATAAAAGAAACTATTAAAAATAACGAAAATATTATAAAAAAAAACATGAGCCATAAAGCCTATCGAGAGGATAGACACGGGGACAAATCATCCGAGTCAAACGATGGGACAAACATCCCTAACCCTAGTCCATAATCCACGATGAACACTTTCATCTTTTGTTCGTCATCGAAGTGGTTGATCAATTTAAACTTAAATTGCCCACTTTAAAAACCGGATAACGACTCTGTTTTTTTTGTTATTATTGCATACCTTTACGCTTGGATTTTGAATACACGTTCATACTTATCTTTGTTACAGAGTCGCAGAGTAACAGGTTCACAAATCCGGAGTTTTCTAGCTTGAATAACAAAAGAAGTGAACGAAAGTTGAACTATATTATAAAAAGGTGAAAAAACATTACTAAAGGATTGAAGCCACCTTTTCAGCTACGAAAAATAGTTTCCGCAGTTGGCCTTTTAAATCGTTCCTTTCAATAATCTCATTAACACAACAGCAACTTTCCAATTTCGCATTGCCATTGCTATGATATGACAAATGTACGCAAAAGGGGGTCTCTCATTCAAAGCACATTGTGAAATTCATATTTCAGAGTAGCCTAAACTCGAAGAGATGAAGGGCAAAAAGGAGAAGAGGGAAACGGGAAATAGATGTAGCTGGTAAGTGAAGATGTAGTTTTTAGGTTAACGTGAATTTGACGAGTTGTCGGTATTTATTTATTTATGTAAGGACGGAACTTGAACGTTATGGTCCCCATATCTCATATTAGGAAGGTATTTTCGAGGTCAACAGCTTTTATAATCGTTGAAAGTGTTTTATGGACGCGTTTTCCAACTCCGTTCCCATCTTGGAAAGCCGCAAAGCAACGTTTCCGAAAAAAAAGGGAAAAATTTGGTTGTTTTTCTTTGCCAACTTAAATCTCCGGGGGAATAAAACTCCACTCGACAAAAAAATAGTGAGCGAGATTGGAAAAGAAGGCTTTAATGCCCTTATGAATAAATAATATAACCGTCGTTTATTTTTTGGGTTTTATTTTTTGTTCACATTTTTATTTCTTAAACTTTTTAAGAAAAACTGCATCTTACGCTTTTCTCTTTAAACTCGTTGCTCTTTTCTGCTGAGGTTTTGGCATAAATTTTAGGATAAACTTTGCTTTTAAACAAACACGAAGCAAAGTGTCCAATTAACGTTAAGTGACGGAATGTTAAGAAGCGCTTGTTTAACCAAAGTTCAGAGGCTACATTGAGATCACACTTGCTTGTCTTTATTAACAAGATAAGCTTACTAGAACATGGCTGATTTGATTTTTTTTCAAAAGTGTTACACACTACAAAATGCTGAATCTTTAAAATTATTTAAAATGTTTTCGTCTAAAAATTTATTACCTTAATTTAAATACCCAATGTAGCATTTTCTGAATGTCGTTAATTAAGTTTAAATGACTTGTCTTACAGTCACATAATTCACTTTTGGTCCATTCCAGCCCACCAATATAGAGTTATTCATAAGTCACTTCGGGATTTCCAAAGATTGTTCTACAAAAGTCACAACACTCACAGCAAGAAACTCTGGGATGCCAATTTTATAGTCTACCTCCTGCTACCATGGATTGCCTCTTGCCGTCGAACCTCTTGAATCCTGTGGCATAGGAGGCACATACACGGTCCCTGACGTAATCCCACAGAAAACAATTACAAATCCGGTACAGGTCAAGTACTCGTTGGCCGCGCGACCAATCCAACGACGGAGAAGCTCCGCATTGAGGTACTCACGAATCTTGAGCGCCATCTTTCAGGCTCAGGAAGTCCTCCGTATTGGCTTTTAAGGGTGTGTTTCGATAGACTCACGGACCCCGCGATAGTAGGGTTTTCTCTCTCGGAATCGTTTCGATAGGTTTTCGTGACGTGGTCTCGTCCGTTTCCATAGACCCGAGAACCTCACGAGAAGGGAGTCCCAGTCCCCACGAAACGGTCTTATAGTCCATCCAGCATAAGAAAAACTAAGTCAAGGTCAGGGTGAATTAAGATTGATTTCAGTCACTTTGATTGGCCAAGTTTGAATTTCCTGACCTTGACAAAGTTTTTCTTATTCTGGATGGACTGTACAGTAGCTTTCGAGGTCGTACAACTTCGTGTGAACCGATCCCGTTTGTTTAAAGATGACGTCATACAAACGAAAAAGGCCAGAAACTGTGGACAAAGGTTACCTAAAGTAAGAAAAGAAATAAAGAGCGAAAACACTATTCCACAACAAGAACAGTTGACGTCAGTCACAGCAGATTACCATGGGTAGAACGGGTATCGTGGTATTTGCGAAGCTCTAACGCGATAATACAACATGTCGATGTTTACTTTCAACAACGTCAACTGTAAATTACAGTTAGTGTTGGAATTGAACAAGAAATAAACAGCAATAAACAAGAAATCTCTGATACAGAGCAACGAAAACCGAAAGTGAAACAGCGTCTGAACAAATACAGAGGGTTGAGTACGTTACAACGAAACGATTCTCCAGCCACGTGGTTGACAGGGCTACGCGGTCGTGAGGAGTTCTAAAGGGGACGTCGCTTCATCATTCTTATTCGTTGTACAAACGCTAGCTGCGAGAATGCCGCCATAAATCGATAGATATAGGGAAGGATAAATGCACTTTACGACGCGAAGTGGTCCTATTCCATGATTATAAAACAATGCAAATCCAGGGGTCTCAACATGTCGAAGGCAGGAATCTGTAACCTACTAAATAAAGATAGAAAAACCGCAATACCAGCAACGTTGGACGAACGACCAACTCCAAGCAGAACATAGGAGGTTGTAGCCAAAGTCAAGCGTCTCATCTCTCCGGAAAATCCCAAAACTCAAAGGGCTGTCGCAAATAAGGTAGGGGTATCACAGTCAACGTACGCAACATAATCCACTAAAATCACCGACTAGTTAAACGTCCGAAACCTTGTATGGGTGCATCAGGATAAAGCTGCGAGTCATACGTCCGAGTCAACGGTCACCCATTTGCGAACACTGGAACAGGAGAAAGGCATGGATTATTGCGGCTGTGGACTGCTGAAACGCGCCCTTGGAAAGTAGACGACCTTGGAGACTGTCTATGGAAAGCCTGTGAAGAGGGGTGGGCACAGATCGACCTAAATTCTCTGCGGCGAAGTCTTATTGAATGGAAACTGCGATGCGGAGCCATAGTTCGACACCGTGGGCACCGGATAGAACATCACCGAACATGGCGGCGGGGTTTCTCATAGACTTATGACGCTTGCAAATCGTTTAGTTGTAACGTACTCAACCCTCTGTATTACCTCCCCGTAGCGTTTTGATATCATGATCGTCGCGATTCTCACCTTAGCTCACTGGCCAATTACACGAGTTAGCTCTCGCTAGGGGGCAGGTGTAGCTCGGTTGTCTCGCCTTGCTTAATGCAATGGTGGAGTTAAACAACCTTGAGCGTGGTTAATCACAGGTTGGGTGACCACCTGGAAATGTCCATCGCCCCCCGTGCTTCGGAGGGCACGTTAAGCCGTCGGTCCCGGCTGCTACTGTTTCCTGTAGCAGTCGTCTATGGGGATAGTACAATAGACTCTTAGAGTCGCAGTGCTCAGGTTTCTAGTTTAACCACTTCGGTTTCTCGTATAACCACTTCGGTTTCGTGTTAAACCACCCATCACAGTTCATTCATTCATTCATAGCTCTCGCTAGGTCCGTGAGTCTATCGAAACACACCCTAATTGTTGTATTAACCAGTAACAGTCGCCTCCATACAGCTTGAGTAAAAAAAAGAAAGATCCGTACAGCTTCCTGCAGTGTTGTGGTTTTAGTAGAACAGCGTTCGGAAATCCCGGAATGGCTTCTGAATAATTCCGTCTTCCCTTTAATAACTTTAGAATTTTAGACATTCTGTGATACAATAAACACTTTTCATTAAATTCTCTTTTCGTGTTCAGACGATAAACAAATAACGACGCGGCAAAAAAAAAATAAATAAAATCATACAAATTTTTATGAGGAAAATTGTTCGAAATTTTGCATATTTATCAAAGAAGTACAGAAAATTCCCCTTTATTAATAGAACTGATCTATTTATGTTTGGTCCTAATGGTCTAGGTGATTGACTGTAGTTGATGTATACAGGTAGACGAACAATATATGAAAAGCTTTTTAGTTTTAATGAAGCTATTTGGTTAGAAATCCCCTTTCCACGGCTCACTTAAAGCTGTGTCGCTTATTTTCTTTAAAAGCGTTGTTCCACTCTGTTAATAGAAGACTTGTTCGCCTTCTAAAGCTAATTCCGAGCTAGGACAACTTATTTCCTAGCCTCCCAAAGAACTCTGCAAATAATTCTCTATATATGGGTAGTATATTGAAGAGAATTTTCGTCTCCCTTTTTTGTATATATAAGGACTAGTCATCCCTAATCCATGTTCTGTAGCAAAGAATTCTTTAACCCTTTATTTTAAGAAACATTTCGCGTGTAGTATTGATTATTTGGTTATTTTGACCCCTGTTTGTTAGTATGCAGATTAAACGATTGAAATTGGGATTGAACCAGTTTTCACAACATTTTAAACCATTTGAAATGGATGCTTCTTCTTTTGTGGAGGCAAATCGCTGTGTCACGTGGTAGCTGCAGGTGGCCAGATTTCCCACAGACTTAACTCTTATAAGACGACGACTTCCCAGTAGGCAGGAATTTCATTATGGAAGGAGTCGAACAAACGAAGATGTTGTTTACTTATTGATTCTTAGACAATCCAGTGTTTTGAGAAATTGGATTAAAAAAAAAAATAGTTTCCCGAAAGCTCGAGAAATTCTAAAGTTTCCATAATTTTCTTTCTTCGTCCAAATTGGTGTAAAGCTTTTGTCCAACTTAATTTTCTTCCTGTGAAATGATTTAATTATGAAAAGATTTATCGTTTTAAATAAAAGACGGTGCTTTTCGTTAAGGAGTTTAATTTTGGCAAAGGGCTGAAACAGTTCTTTGTTACCAATTTTATTTTCATCTTTAAACTTCGGTCCAAAATAATGAGATTCCGGCTTATTTTTTGCGGTTTTGTTTTAAGTGCTCTGGAAACTCGATCTCTATTCAGTCCTGATGGGAGAAGAAAGGAAAAGGCTTTTCATCTCCCCGTCCCCTTTAATTCACTTCTGCTTTAAACCTACTCTTTTCAGGTAAAAACTATTAAAAATGTAAACAGGCACCATTAGGAAGTCGTTAAGTAGAATCATTGCGCGTTTTCGGAAAACCAAAAAGAAGAAGAAGAAAAGAAACGGCAACGTCAAAAGGAAACTGGAGAGTCCTCGTCAACCCCATTAGTTTGATACAAAATGAAAAATAATTGGAAATTAAAACCATTCGTACAAATGGCTGTGGACAATGGAGATTTAATGGACGAGGCAGGAAAAATCCTCGTTAAGAAGAACAATTTATTGAGAAATTTCCATTCTACTCGCTCTTTTATTTTCCCTCCTATTACGAATGTTCTTTTGATTGGAAATTTTGTAGATGAGACCGGATATTTCAAAGCTTTCATAATTACATTTCCGTTAAACTCTCGTTTTCTTTTTTTTTCAATTCAATTTCAATTCCGAATGGTAGAATCTCTTATTACAGACAGTTAGATAAGAAAATGGTTGTTTTTTCCCTACATTTAGTTCGTCTTCAAAACGTAAAAGATAATTTTTACAAATGGTTAATGAGTGAGCGGCACTCAACTTTGAATTGATTTCTTGAGAAGAGGGATAGGAAGCAAACGAAGAGCTGGGTGAATGTATGTTGATAGCAATTGTCCAAAGCAAAGGGAAGACGACGAGAAGGCGCAACAGCATTGAGTTTTGGCGCGATAAGGTTCCATTTATTCCGAAATCCCTAGGATTATGGGGAATTGGGTAGCTGAAAGGAGAGCGGTGCGGCGCTGGGCCCTTGAATTATTAAAGGCAATGGACTCGAGCTAGAGCAAAAGTTTTTCAAGTGCATCCGAGCTAAATTTCTCGTATGAAATATGGATCGGAAGCTCGGCGGCTTCAAATAAAGGGCAGTTGAGGAGAATATAACTTATTAAACAGAG
>JAHWFO010074108.1:242527-277639 GCA_023313115.1 Rhysida immarginata
GGTCTTTTTTTGTACTTTGGTTTCTCTCCGCTGAGGATGGCTACTTGGTAGCCGAAATACGTATCCTCTACATGTATTTCATTTCTCCTTGTGGATTAGAGGTTCCCACTTTTTGGTTGCTCCACTCCACAGTTTTTGCATAATGACTAATAGAAAATCAAATGCAATATAAAGGACAACTCTAGGGTCACATACAACTTTATTTAAATCGAAAGATTAGCGCATTAATTACATGGTGACATATTTAAAAAATTTTTAATTCTAATCCTAAATGTGTGAAAAAACGAAAATTCCGAAAGCAATTTCCAACAGTGGAATGTGCATCTTGGTGACGTCAACGGAGTCAAGGTCTTTGCTTCACAGCATAAATGAATACATCGCTCGCGAGATTAATCATCATCAATACATATATAAATTAATTCGCTTATCACACAATTGGTTGAGTTTGATTTTGTGATTTTATTCTAAAGATTTTTTTAAGCATTTTTGATTTCCCAACTTAACGTGCGCTCGAAAATTTTGGGATAAAATTGAAAATATCGAGCTTTCTCGTTATTTTTATTTATTTATTTATTTTTTTTTTGAGGTGGTTGAGCGTGGTTTTCGGGGTTTTTTTCTGAATACTTTTAGGATATATATTTATTTTTTATTTATTTATTTATTTTTTAGAAACTTTAGTTTTCTCTCTACCGGATTTAGGTTTGCTCGGAATAACATATTGCCTATTATTAATCACAGAATTGAATTGATAGACGAGCTTGTTAGCTTTCCCCATCGTAATGTATGACTTCTCAAAGGAGTAAAATAAAAGGGTCAGATGATGGACGAGGCAACGAACACGGCCAATTTACTTGATCAAACAGAAGAGAGGAGAACACGTAAAACAAATCCAAGTGTCGATAAGATGAATGACGTTCACTCACCTGCATGCAATCTTAGTATACTTTTATCTCTGCAAACAGCTCCAATCACTTGGAAATGTCCACAACGATGCTCACCCTCGCACGCTAAGCCTTCAAGGTGAAGTAAATTCAATGCTTGAGCACTACATTAAAGTTGTTTTCCATTTTAAAAATCAGCAGAAACGGAGATGAAAGAGTGGTTTGTAGCACATTGCTCTTTCACATAATTTCCAAGCATTTATACCGGGTGGTTATAATTAAAGTTCCCCTCTTATGCGCGTGATGAAACTTTGTGAATAGGCTATGCAGAGCATGGGGAAGAGAATTCCAACGGAAAATTTATTAGTGCATACGGTTGCTACCAGGGGAAATAGTGACACTGACAGATCATACACAGTAGAGATCCTGTATGTATTATACATACAGGATCTCTAATACACAGATGGTAGTAAACACACAGAAATAAACTGTGGTAGTAATGCACTACTGGAATGCTGTTAGAGGGACTGTTCAATATGCGCACCCTCTGCGTCGATGACATGCTGGAAGCGCAGGACAGCGTGCTCAACAGTAGCACGAAGTGTCTCCCGTGAAATGGCTGCAACATGACGAATGATGTTGGCTTTCAGTTCAGGCAAGGTCCATACGCCTCCATGATAAACACGATCCTTCAGGATTCCCCACAGCCAGAAGTCACATGGATTTAGGTCCGGTGAACGGGCAGCACACCTAACTTCCCTGTCTCTTCGATTTTCTGCATCATCTTTCGTAAACCTCTCGCCGTCACGGGTCCTGTTCGCAATCCCTTCACACGCCGATATTCTCGCATTGTTGCTGTTCTGGTAATAAGAGCTTCACCAGGAGCGCACGTTCTTTCTTTCCCAATGGCATGGTGACCTCTGCAAATTGGTTGTTCACAGACGCATTGCGCTTTTGCATACGGCACCACTTTTTCCCCTGATGGCAACCGTATGCACTAATAAATTTTCCGTTGGAACTCTCTTCCCCATGCTCTGCATAGTCTATACACAAACTGTCATCACTATCCGTGCAATAACGCGGTCTGCAGCCCGCCAGAAGTGGGGAACTTTAATTATAACTACCCGGTACATATGATAAGATTGTCCCCCGCGGTTTCACCTCAATAATGTCAGACTTAAAAGCAAACAACGACGTCACAATTTGCTTAAAACTGGCAAAAATCCCATTCAGCTCCAGGTAAATTTAATTTTAAAAATAAAATACAATGGAAATGAAAAAAGTAAAATAAAAATCCTTTCTTAGCGAGCACCTAGAAACCATGAGAAACATACGTGCCAAATTTCAAGTTTGTAGTCTTCATAGTTCTGGAGGTTTAGTGATGAATGAATGAGTGTACGTTTTTCGCTTTTGTATATTGAGTAGCCACTTTATTATTTAATCAGCTCTGAGAAAAGGTACGAGATCGGCTATCATGTAACAGCAATCCAAGCGTATTAAATGGGGAGTTTGTAGCACATGTTAGCTGAGCAAGATGGGCAAGACCAAGGATAGTCGATGCCCGACGAGCTGGCTTCAGTATTTTTTTATCTTGCTGTCAGCATGTTGGACTTTGTTTATGCAACTGCTGCTCGTGTGTAATACCTCGTCAACACCTCTAGGTTCGGGCAAGCGGGACATATACCCCGGGCCCCGCGAAATCTAGAGGCGTGCATATAACAACTGCGACTCTTATAACAACAAGAAGTTATGAGTGCAATGAGCAAGCAATCACCTGCACTGGACTATCGTCGATAGGAAAGATATGGCATGGTCCAACGAATCGCAATTCCTCCTTTACCACATTGATGAGATGGGTCCACATGTATGTAATATCGACGTAACAGGAAGGTGGCGGTTCTATCACGGTCTGGGGAATACTGTCCACGAAAGAAAAACTATTTGTTCTCTGATGCATGCAAAACATTGTTGACGACCCCGTCAAGTCACGACAATGCCGATGTCACAAGGCTCGTTTGGTGTCCGAGTGAGATTGCCGTTGCCGTACTCCTTACTTTTACATCAAGACCTACCCAATGAAACAGCCACTAACTTTAAGAAATCATATACAGAGTGATCCAAATTAAAATTTCGTGTTGAGCGCCATTTTGAAGAGATAACCAGTGTGCCATAAGAAAAAGAAGAGTTCTTCTATGTTAAATAATTAGTTTCAAAAATCGCTGCCAGAGTGAGAGTTGGCGTTCTGAATAGCAACTAGCACTGTAGAAAACGAATGTGCGATACCTTTAATTGTGAACCATTTTCTATCTGTATACACATTGATCTTCCTTACATCATGTGTGTTCAATTCTCTTTGAAGAGAATGAGGTACGAATAATCTTCCTTAAATTCGACAAAGAGCTTACCTTCCTTCAGGGAAGAGTCTAGGGAGTATGTTTTGAGGTCGCAATTGGGAGATTTTAGAGAAGAGGCTTGGTATGACGAGCAAAATGCTACAAAGAAACAAATACAAAATTTCAAGATTAAATGGCTTCATGTTGCACAGTAGTAATCAGCAGGGGTCCAAGTTCCAGTTGCAATAAAAGTTTTATTAATCCATAGGCGTATCGTTTTTCCTTTATTGTTACGGGACACGAAAGCCAAGCTACTTTATGCATTCTGTCACTTGATGTTATATTGTCTCCACTGACAAAGGTGTAATTACCGAAACGCGCAAGGATTAATAAAACTTTTGTTGCAATTGGAATTTGGACCCCTGTAAATATCGAAAATTTAATTGTTGGCGTTCATAAAATGAAACATCTGCATATGTAGCCAAAGTTTCTCAATTTCTAAATGCTGAACCCATCTAGGGAGTTGTCCACGTGGAACAGGTCAAAAGGAATATGGAATTTTTGAGAGTTTTTGAGAACTTCCTAGAGTCCAGTATTCGAGACATGAGGTGAGCAAGAAATGGAATCCCGATATAAAGTTGTGCAGACCATTTCATATTAAGTATTCGTTTGTCTATTTATGTTTCTGGAGACAACTCCGACTGTATTACAAATCTCAAATCAAAGTACCGAGAAACTCAAAAGGAAACTAGGATTATCTGGGCCGAGGGATACAGAAAATGGATTGACTGCTAATAACTTAACGACCCTGAAATTTGAACGAGGGATTGCTCAAGGTCAGCAATAAGCAATATCCGTCTGCTGAAGAAGATCAAATGTTATGTTATTCAAAGAAAGATATTCCAAACATGGAATGATAATCAATAATGCAAACCTTAAAATTTCTAGGCAGGCAGAAGAATGATGGTAGTATAGTCCAAAAGGTATTAGGTATATTTTTCGATAATCGATTCTCATTTAAGTCGTGTATTACCCATGTGATTCGTATAAGATACTCTGTGAAAAGGCCGAGAAAAACATTGTCTAAGGAAAAAAAAAATGGTTACTACACTAATAAAAACTTTAGTCGTCTCAAAGTTACGGTAATGTATTATGGTCGACTGCGTCGAAGTTTGTATTCATTCGTTTTAAGGTATCTTACAACGATATTGTACGTAGTGTTTTTTCTCTTCCACGGTTTAGTTCTATTACACAGACTAATAACTTAATATTATAATTAGTATTGCAAGAATAAAAGAATCTTACAAGACGCTTATAGAACCAGAAGAACATCCAGGTAAATGGTTAACGAATTCCCCTACCGTAATACAAACACAAAGGTTCAAAATCAACTTTCCATATACAATAATAAAGACTTCTTTTTCTAAGTAAAAACCACCTTTCCATTCACTACCTTTGATGCTTGGGTCACATACCGTTCTAACTTAAGATCTTGATGATGACCTGCAACAACAAATTGTCATAATCATAAATTTCATGCTTTTAGTGTTTGATCCGCCATTAGGTAATGGAGCAGTAAGCAAATATTGACCTCATTTAATTTTTCTTGGACAAAATATTCCATTAGGATGCAAATATTTTCATAATAATAATAATAATAATAATAATAATAATAATAATGGAATAACTAGGTTGCAGTAACTAAAATAAACTTGGAGATCCTAAATGAAAGAAAGTTACTCGAGGAAAGGAAATTACGAGGACCCCAAATGCAATAGAGCCCTGTTGCCAACCTTGGGGTCTCTGAGATTATTTTTATTTGCATTTATTTTTATAGAAAATTTCGAGATATTTTAACATTTTAATGTGTACCAACCAGTTGTTAAAATAATTTTTTATTCAAATTTGAGTGGGGAGTGGGGAGCGCAAGTTACCTAACTTTTAGAAAGGGGGTTCGCGAGTCGAAAAAAGTTTGGGAACCACTATAATAAAGGATTACTATTTAGAAAAGAAAAAGCAGCGAATACTCGTATTTGCAGTTTCGATCACGAATTTTGTGAGTAGGAGTCACCTTTAGAATGTTGCTTCTCACTATCGCAGTGTGTCACCACCTCCCGGATCCATTGAACGGCCTAGCAAATGTTGAATATCGAAATCTATACATATGACAGATAAGCCTACTTACATTAGAAATTAACAAATTTAGTCTTTAAACATCCTGCTTTATTTGGTCGAATCATTTTACTTGATCTTTGTTTCTCTATATTGTTTGAAATAATATTAAAGGAGCTCATGCTCATAATGAATTACCAACTTTAATTTGCTTCTCTAATTAAAAATTATGATTAGCAAGAGTAAGAACTTTCCAGGGAGCGGGGATTAAGAAGAAATCTTTCGAGGAATCGTTTTAAAAAATTCAACTATTTTTCCTTTTATTGTTCTTGGTAGCGCTTTCTTCCCAAATATTAAGAAAATATTTACTTCTGATAGGTTAGGTTTTTGTTAGTCCAATGAATTAAGAAAATTACAGTTTTAATTATTTTTTTAATTATTCGCAGCTAATGAAGCATTATCATCATTTTCTTTTGAATTCCACAAACTGTATAGTATATTCTAGACACGGAAAATAATAGAACCGAAACATGAAAAGAAACGCGGAATTTACAACATGTAAAAATAATATTTTATTTAGGCATGACCAAATGTCATTTAAAACTCCGCTCGAGGAAAGCTAAATTCTTATAAATATAGTAATGGAAATTCAACTGTCGTGAACCACATCATACTAATCGGACATCCATTCAACAAGCTAGAAAACATATTGGAACTGTTCAGATGACCACATCAAAATTAGTATAATGGAACAAGTTACAAAGTAAAAGCGAAAATTTTAAATTTCTTGTTAACCCATTAATGCCCAAAATTAAAATTCGCCCAGATTTATAGAAAACTTAAATGTAGTGTTAAAACATGTATATAGTCTTATCAGGGATGGATGAAGGTGGGATGGAACCCATCCTTCATCTGTTCTTGGTCTTATTATGTATTTTTGTAATAAATGACTTCTTTTTGACTTATGATATATCGTACGCTGGGCTGGTAAGGACAATGGGATTTACGATGTTTTATTTACAGTATGACAATTATTGAGTTATATGAAGAGAAAAAAAATTGATAATTTTTGAAAAATTGGCGAGATTCAGTTAAGGGGAGACAACCATCAAAAAATGGCGATTTTCATCAAAAATATCAAACAGTTTTTTATGTCATAATGTTGGTCCCGTATATCCAGGGTTAAATATTGCAAGACATCATTTGAAATATGTAATAAAAAAAAAAAATAAAAAAAAAATTATATTCCATGGTGATAAATTTTTGGTATAAAATAGGCATTTTTCGAAAGTCTGTAATGGTCGTATCACAAAAAATTTTTTTGGGCTTAGAGATCATAAGAGTTCACTAAATTCATTATAGATTTTAGTCTGCCTTCAACAGGTTTTGAGGTCACCACTAGTAGCGAAAGAAAACTGAAAAGCTTTTTGGCTCCAGTTGACACGGTTTTTCTCAGCTTCTGTTTTTTTGACTGCATCGAATTTTTGTTTTGATTTTCCAAAACAACTGCCTGTCAGAACCGAATGAATTTTCTTTACTTAAAAAGAAAGAATATTAAAAGTACATGACAGAGAGAAAATTATGAATAAAGTCATAGTTAATTTTTTAAAAAATTATAAAATAGTTATCGCCAGCAAATTTTTTGAAAAAATGCACACTACTACAATATGATTTTTTTTTACATTTTCACACAAGAATATTTTAATTTTCTCTCTGTTACGTACTAAAACATGGATAGTGATGCCTTTCTTAAATTTTACTTCATTGGTTTTGTAAATGTTTATAAACTAATTTTTAATTCCAAATTTGTATATATTTTTACATATTTTTGTATATATCTTACATATAAATTTGAATATCTTTATGAAACTTGGTACAGAATCTAATTGGAGCCTGCCTCAGCTGTGTGCCATGTTTCAAAAAGTTTGGACAATTAGATCAAAATTTGAACTTTTTTGTGCTTGTCTCCCCTTAACATTTGGCGGCTGAATGCAGGGCATTTGGGATTTATTTGAGCATGTGGACTCGTATTATTGTTGTTCATTTTTCGTTGAAAATGTCGAAATACAGACAGCACTTTGGAGAGCGCATTCTGGCTTTAAGGTACCCACATCATAGCCACTGATGGCAAGCATATCGAACATGTCAAATTAAATCCCAATATCTCTAGTTACTTTTAACATTTTTGAACTCGGTAGTTTTTGAAAATTTGATGTTTTAATTCATATAGCTCAATAATTGTCACGCTGTAGGAACTGCAGCTTTTTATTTTTAGAAAGAGTTGATAGAACAAAATAATTCTTATAATAGCAGGGTAACATAATTTTAATATAATATTATAATTTTAACAAAAAAATCTATGATAACTTATAATTTTTACATACAAGTTGTAAAACAAACATCAGGTGCACTTGTATAACAATGAACTTTAGTGCATTTTCCACATTTACCCCATCTATGCTGCGTATCACTTTTGTCAAGAAGGTGATCAACATTGTCCAATCTTATTTCAGACTGTTTCGAGGTTTTAGGATGCACTTCTTGGGCGGTTATAACCTCGTGTACTGTTTGGGGTGCTATAACAAATCTTCTAGTAAATTCTAGATGCGATATGTTTTCCACATCGCAGTAAAGCAATCACGTGTTGACAATGGCACAGTGCAAACAGAATCTAAATATTGGCCAGTACAATTTCTTTCACCTAATTCAGATGCGGTCTAAGCCTCTTAGCTTTTTGAAAACATACCCTTATTGTACATTGGACCAAAATTGACTGATGTACCGATATGCCTTTTTTAACTTTCCCGAATCATCTGTTACCTTCTGTCAATATTTCTGATACAAATATCTTTTTTCTATCCATGGTAAAGTCCGGGTAGTAAAGGATGATAACCCGAAAGTAGCAATGTACCAAATTACTTTATATATTTGTTCAGAAGGTAGTGTGAATGCAACACCCTCTTTGTGAAGCATGTCTTATCGTTTTTCTGCACAAATGATCTAAAAGTTTTGAATATTCGCATCAACTCTTCGGCATCTTCGGAAGTCCCAGGGCTATACATCTTTTGGAAGCCATTTTGTCTGAAAATAAAGGTTACCCACATTCTTGATATGTGTAATTTCCTAATTAGAGGTACAGTATTATTATATGAATAATATATGCAAAACTGAAATAATTAATAAAAGAAACGAATTAGGCAATTTTGCAGAAAAACTTTTCAATTAGGCAATTGTGCACTCATAACTGCCCAGTGTATAATACATCATACGCCCACTTCAAAGTACGATTTCTTTACTTAGCTCGTACAAATTCTTGTATTCACGATTGTCTGTATTTAAATGAGACCTTATAATAAAATAATTGTAATAAACCAAATATAAATGTACATCTAAAGCTTTGTAATGGACTCCTAAATGTCACACTATCACTGTTTTCCATTTCACGAAAACCTAGTTATTATTTAAAACAAAGCAGTAACTGAAACTACAAGTAAATTGAAGTCTACCCATCTATAGCAGTGCCATCCAATGAAAAGATGCTAAAAGTTGAATACCATTTGCTGCTTTTAATTCTAGAGGGCAATAATTGCACAGTTGACAACCGTACGGTATATTATACGGTGAGAATTAATAGATTAATTATTCAAACTATAATAACAAAAGTGGATAAGAGACCACTTTTCCACAAAGAGAGATATCTTACTTCCACGAACGTAGATTTCTACAGCTAAACTGTCTTCTTCAACTTGTCAAGTTTTGCTGTATATTCATCGAAGTAAATTATCTTTCTACGTAGAAAAGTGGTCTCTTATCCCATCGCGAGTATCCACAGTTTCTTGGGTGTCTAATATTATTCAAACTGCTACTTTTATAAACTTTCATAAACCCCTGGTTTAATATGTTAAATTACTCAATTGTGATAATGTTATTCCCTAATATAAAGAGCATTTTTTGTATCCTTGACTTTTCAAGTGATCTAAGATCGCCGAAACGACTATCAGTCATTTTATTGCCAAAAGGACTTCCAGTTATTTATTTTCAAACTTTACAGAAAAGTAAATTGAAATGGTGGAATGGTACATTCGCAATTTACCATAAAAAGAAAAAATATTCGCAGTTTATTCTCTTGTTGCCAAAGTGGGGTGGGGATAGCTTGTTCTTTTTTTAGAAAATTCTTTACAACTCAAAATCGGCTCATCAGAGGCAAACATATTTTTTCAAAAGTTATTCGACGCAGAAGAATTCGCATATGTCGAATTTATTGACTTTGGCTCGTTTGTATGAATGTTTCAGCTGTTTTTTTCATTTAAAAAAAAAAAATCTAAAAAGTTTAACTAATTTTCATGAAAAAACGTCAACGTATAGTTTAAGGAACTCTAAGTATGTATTAATTTTTTAAAGAAAGCTTTTTTGTTGTTGTGGGGAGGGGGGAAGGGTTGCGAGGGTGCATTAATAACTCCAAAATGGCTCATTAGAGCCAGACAAGACATCTACAAAAAAAATTCGCCTTAAATGTGAAGAGTCCGGTCTTGTCAAATTTATTATTTGGTTTGATAGAATGAACGCTACTACAGCCGTTTCTTCATTTAAAAAAAAAAAATTAATATCTCTAAAAAAAATTAATATCTCTTAAATTATGACAATTGCCATAAAAAATACGTCGAGGCACATTTTTAAAATACCTTCAAAGTATGTATTAATTTTATTTCATTCTGCTTTGTACCGTTTTAACTGCACAACATTGATCACATACGTATAGACGGATTTTTTTTTCAAAATTTTAACATATCTTCCGAATCATGAGTTTTTAAATCGATTTCAGAAAAAAAAATTTTGAGTTGGGGAAAAGAACACAGGCTTTCACTCTGAGTGATAGGCCAAATATAGTTCCATTGAGTTACTTTTACAATAACGGGCGGCTCTGAGAGTTAAATTGGTTTAAGATTACCGGAGGGACGGGGTCAGACAGGAGGGATCAGAGTGCGTGGAATTCTAAGGACTCTGAGAATTTTTAGTTTAGACTCCCTTGGGTTAAAACTCCAAATATTGTCAACAGATAGCGAAGTGCGACAATTTGTCATTCACTTTCACTTTCAAGAGATCAAGATTCTGTTTCAATTTCGCGCTTAGTATTCGCTTTCAGTTTCAAGATCTTAAGATTCGGTTTCAGTTTCATGTGTAGTGTTTGGAGAGTATCGCTTAGTTGCTTCGGAAATAGGTAACAGTTTTTAGCGGCCTCTTACAACGCCTTCGAGAAAGAACGGCAACCCTCGTTACAACAACTTCTCGGCAATTGTCCCCTTTTCAGGTTCTTTTCAGTTCACTGAAACCTGTGCTATTATTATTATTATTGGCCGGCATTTGCCGAATGTCGTGGTATTTGAGATTATACGATAAAATGTTTACGCAAAAATAAAACATTGAGGAATGCAAACAATTGAATCAGTCATTTCAATAAGGGCATAAGCCATGTTTTTTCCGAAATAGCTTTTTTCGCTTCAATTTGATCTTTGAGGATAGTTACCCGTTTAGCGTAAAAACTACGCTAGTCACATTAAAATAACCAATACTCGTAACCATTAAAATAAACAAGCCGTAAACCCAAGTCAGATGGTGGATCAAACATTCCAAAGCATATGGTAGATCAAAAGTTTCAATAAACCACAAAAAAATAAATAATTTATAAGAAATGCAAGACAGCATCTTAGAGGAACACATATCGTTTTAAAATGAAATATTCAAGTAGCCAACTGAAATAGAAGAAAACCTAGCATAAAATGACGGCGAATATGATTATGTGCCTTAAAAAGATTTTACCTGCATTTTGCCTGCATTATTTACCAATGAAATTACTATGTAGTATGTTTTAAAAAGAAGCTTAAAATTTTGTATGTAAAGTTATTGTGTTAGATGAACACATTTCTTTATTCTTTTAAGACGGGGCTTGCGATTACTAGAGACAACGCAATCAGATCCACGTTATTTCAATTCAATTCTAAAAATAATAAAGGTGAACTCGCACGAATTAAGGCAGTCGCTTAAATTCAATGATAAAGATACACCTCAACTAGAAAAATATTGAAAATGTCTATTGAAAATTAAACAAAAAAAAAATCTATTGACTAAGAAATGAAAACCTCTAATCCACAAGGAGGTTTAAAAAAAAAAAAAAGGAAAAAAAATTAAAAGAAGTAAGTGTAAATTAATAGGCCTTAAATTCTATGGAAGAAAGTTTGATGAACAGCTATCGAATTTCAAGGTGTAACCACTTGTGTTTCGCAAATTTCTTAATTTTCTTAATCCTAGAATTAACAGTCTTATTCTCGAAATCGGTTATAAATTTCGGAAATACATTAAATTTACGGCATTAGATGAGAAATTTGATATCAGCTCTAAGGAAACTTACCTGCAAATTCAATTCAAAGAATAAAATTCAACATGGGCCGAGAAACCATACTGAACAAAAATATGAAAGTACAGTGGCATGGAACTAACTAAAAAGTGAAACCTCTATCTAATCCTCCTTGTGGAATTAACATGGAACATTCCTAAAGTAATTATTATATACCATTCCACCCTAAATCAAACTATTTAAATGTTCTATGTTAATTCAAGGTAATAGATTTTTTTTTTGTTTTCATTTATTTTTCAATAAATCTTTTCAGTGTTTTCCTGGTTGAGATGTATTTTTATCATTTATTATAATTTATCATCATCTATTATAATTCATACAAGTTCTTAACCTCAACATTTGTTTTTTAAATTTATGCTTGAGACACTCCGGTCGATATACATAACTTTAAAGAATGTCTAATAAAGTCATGCTAGCTCAATTTATATAGATTAGAAATCCCTCTATTATAACCAGCCCATATCATCACTATCACACGAGAGAGAAAAAAATAGTAATTCCATTTTATAGAGTGAATTACTTGAAGAGATCAATATCGATTTCTGGCGTTATCTGTTGATCTAAATTAACTAAAGAACTTCACGATGCACCTTCTCTTCAATTTTTTAAAAATCATCTCCTTAGAAGCATTCGCTCGGGCCTACAACTAATTTAATTTCTATATACTCTTAAATGATAACCGATTTACACAGTTCACTGTTAATTTTACTATTATTATTATTATTATTATTGTCGTTGTTGTTATTGATATCATTATTACTATTTAATGTCATACCAATGTATACAATTTTATATTGATTTATAAAAGTTTTTGAAGGATGCCCCTGGACAGGCCTTTTGGGCACCTTTTTTTCTTTTTTATGCAAAAATATTGAATTTATCTTATTTGAATTTTTGTTTTTATATTCTTATTATTATTACTACTAATTTATTGTTCTTCACTATTGTAAACAATTGTAAATAAATAAATAAATAAATAAATAAATAATCACTACTGGCGTATATTCATATAATTGCTTTAACTGTGTAGCCTACATGAAAGAAATCTGCGACGATTTTAAAAGGCAATGGAAATAGATGAGAATTCGTTTTAATGAGGACTCTCGTTTCTTTCCATTTCTATTTCGTCGAAGTCAAGAGATGGCGCGCAGGATGGTACTTGACTTCCGTTGGGATTGAACTATAATCTTCTTTCGGCACAAAAAAAAATTTTTCACTTTCGTTCGCATTTTCGTACGTTCGCTTTCAAAGATCGAATGTCCACACCGTCATCTTTTAAATATTATTATCACGTGGAAACTTATTTGTTAACATCAATAAAAATAGTTGAAAGAAAAATGTTCTTGAAAGTGCGAAAGCGCCAGCGTAGAATTTGAAGAACGCAATGGTGTATTTTGTCGCTGTTTTTCCCACAATGCCTCGCAATGTTTTCATGACGTCAGTGTTGGCTGTCTCGCAGTGCAATTCAACGCTTTTGAGAGAATAGAAGGTGAGTCTTCCTATATTTACTCTTTTCGTGACATTTTAATCTCATCAGACAATTCATTCGGAGGTAATAAAGTATGGAAGGTTTTTTCACAAAGAATTTATTTGCTGCTTAAGAGTACACGCTATCCAATATTTAATACAAGTTCGAACCCTTAAGAGAGAGACTCGACGACGACGACAACAACAACAACAACATCAACATCATCATCAACAACAATAACATTAAGCCATTTGCAGAGCCTCAGCAGAATCATCTGCACTGGTTTTAAGCATAGGTAGTAACATTACTGTGTAGCTGGTCTTTATTATTCACTTGTATGGATGCATCTTATTGCAGAAGTCTACTGCAGATAATGCGAAGCGTTAGTTTTTCTCTCCCTTACTCGGCGATCGATTGTGAGTCGAATTATTTTATTTTTTATTTTTTTTTTTACATTCTAGCATTTTTTTTAATTTTTTTTTTATTTAGTTATTATGGAGTCTTTTCTGAGAAGGCAGCGTTTGTTTGTCGGGCACGAATTACGCTGCTGCTGCTTGCACGAGATACCACTCTTAGAGCTGTGTGAATGTCATTCAGCTGCTTCTGTTGCTGCTGCTGCTGCTGTTGTTGTTGTTGGCCTTTAAATTTCTCATTTGCGTTGTGTTTCTTTATCGAGTCGGGTTCACGGGGCTCGAAGCTATTTTTAAATTTGCGCCGGCCGAACTCAGCTGGTGCCTTTATCACTTATAAGGATTTCCAGATAACCGTGGAAACCTCCTCGCATGACCTTTTCTTATTTATTACTTTCTCTTTTTTTGTAGATTTCATTTAATCGATGATCGTTGGAGGAATGATGGCAATCGCAACGTTTTTATCCCTCTCTCTCTCTCTCTCTCTCTCTAAATCATTTTGTAATCCACATCGTGTTAATTCCCTCTATAGTGGGTGAGGTTTTTAATGTAAACAATGCACGAGATATTTTTTTCCATGGTTCAAACTTAAACAGCTGTAGTTATTTTAACTAGAACCAAAACCTGCACTCATCAATGACAAAGAAAATTTTTTTTATTCCTTTTTTTTTTTTTTTTTTTTTTTTTTAATACTCCATTGTGCCAGTCAGTACTAACTATCAATACAAACATCGTAGTTGAAACGGATGAATTGTTATTTTTTTCTAACTACCCCCCCCCCCCCAAAAAAAAAAGAAGAATCTGTATTCTTTTACAGTCTTTTATGAACGATTCTTAAAAAATTATATAAAAATGAATAGATTGCCTCGTTCTTTTTTTTTTATTTTATTTGTTTATTAACTTTTTAAACTTAGAATACAGCAAGCTAAGTATAGGATGAGATTCAATAAGAACAATAAATAACTTTTAATAATTCTATAAAACCGCAGCAGTCCAGAATGACTTGAAGGACTGGTAAAACCATACTGAAACCAACATCTGAATTCTCGCCAACAAATAAGCATATAGCCAACAGAAATTTGGGAGGGGGGGGGGGGAGACAAAGCAATACAAGAAAATTACATAAAATTAGAAAGGAGATGTTTAAAAGACTTAATGTAGGGCACAAAAATATTGAGCTCATCAATAAAGTTTTTTATAAAGTTAATAGGCTTGATAAGAGAATTTACTTTAAAAACATTCACTCATAAGAAAAGGAAATGTAAAGTCAATCCTACCAGTAATAAGGGATCATTAATTAGGCTATTCATTTGTTTTAAAAATAAAATTAGAAATTCATTGCAAATTATAACAATGAAATTCTTTATAACAATAGATAGGGAATGGTATTTTATTATATTAAAATTTGTCCAGAAAAACATATCTTAGAATAATAGGCCAACTTAAAGTAAGATAGAGATGATGAGCAGTGTACGAAAAGAATTTTGAACAACCTTAAGATTTAAGAAATGAGGGGAAAAAATCCATAGACATGTTGATGTTATAAATTAACAACCGAATCAATCCTGCTTCAGTTTTTGATATAATGGATCCTCATACTTCTAACTTCAAACATCTAGAGTACGAATGCTAAATTCGAGAAAAATTCGATTCGGAATTCAAATGATATTTCTATGTTCGAACTGCACGTGAGTAAAAAAAAAATAAATGCTTTCACTGTGCAAATGCCACCTATTGTATTCACTGATTAAGCATTTCAGTTGTTTTTTCTTGTGTGTTTGATTTTACTGTATACACTAAATTAATCCTAACAATTAACCATGGCACCCAAAAAAGACTGTAAATGTAACAATACTTAGATGAAGTTATAGAAGTGCAATTTTCTTGTTAATATTTATTAATTACATATTTTACTTTTGTTTTCTTGTTGGAATTTCCTTTTTAGAGCATTGAATTCTGTTACTTTAAATTATGTGTATTTGATGTTAAATTTATCAGACTGGGTCTTTTGAAGAGTCTGGGAACGCATTAATTCACTTTCCATTATATCCATCGGGAAAAATTGATTCGGGATTCAAACGGCTTCCTGGAACGAATTAAAACCAAATTGGTTATGAAATATTAATAGCATTACCCAACTGATTCTTAATATCATATGCATCAAAATACATTTCGAGATATTTGTGTAAGATTGAAATTTTTCCTAAGATATTGATTCATAAAATCATTAAGTTCATGCAAAAAAATCATTTCATTAAAAGATAAGGCTTCTTACACAATGCCTATTTTACTACACATTAACAATAGAGAGAGACTAGAGATTTTTCTGGAGAGATGATGACAGAGGCAGAATAACATCTTTTTCCTTTAGAGAACATGTAGACTGTATTTTCTTAATCGCTCGGAGTCATGCTTCCAAGTTATGTAACACGTGATCGGAGCACCAGAGCAGTGGCATAGCAAGGGAAGGGGGCAGCATTTTGGTGTATTGTACTGAAAAAAATTTTGTTTGTTTTTTTTCTATCGGGACAGCATAACTGTCCATTTTACAGTTTTCTTTTAGTAAGTTTGATGTTATTTTTTACTTGAGGGAAAAGCTAAGGGGGTGGCAAATAAACAATTGTCCTGGGCTACCCAACCTTAGCTATGCCCCTGCACCAGAGCATTGGTGAATAAGTTAATGCTTACAGAGTCAACAACATGGCTACTGATAAAATGAAGAAATTGGCTGCTGTGAATTCATTATGCTTTTTTCCCCTATTTGCAATTTTTTAAGGCATTAAGAAAAAAAAAATGAGCTCATAAGTGTTCAGAGTTCGTACTTACTTGCAATTTACGTGTCAAGTAGGTTTTGTTTTTTTTTTTTCTAAGAATTGTCTCGTGATTTTTTGACCAATGAATCAAAACGACTCGTTAAATTTTGAATATCTTCGGTCATTTCCTTCTTACCACATTTTAACCTCTCCTCATTTAGTCACATGTTGCCTTGTTTAATTTTCTACTTAACTGTAGAGATTGTAGATGCATGTAAAAATATGGAAGTTAAAAAGAATCCTAAAATTTGACACATAGTTTTCAGGCTTAGGAGTCAAATTGACTCTCAGAATTTTGGTCCTAGAGCGAACCTGGGTGTTGAAAAACATGCAAAAGAAATGGTCTCCAGACAAACTTTCCATCAGTTAAAAATGTATTTTCATTTTCGCATGTAAATATGGTCACCAGATTTGGTGACAACAAATGTATATATGCCAACTCATAACCGAAGACTCCAACCTCCATATGATAATCAAGTGAATTGGCTCAGAGTCCCACTCAGAGCGAATAAAAGGACAGAGTCGAAGTCGCTCCAAGTGACTCTAAGCGAATAAGAATGCATGGTCTCGCCTGTCTTTTTGCCGCTTTTGACCTTGAGCCTAATACTGATGGTGTTAGGTTTCTGGCTGGATACCACTAGGAAGTGCCACTTTCAGATGTTTGGAAGAAGCAAAACACAAATGCCTATGACAGGAATCAAACTCGTAATCTGATGGATTTGAAAGGCTAGAATGTCCTAGCTCTCTCAATCATGTATTTTATTATAATTGTGAAGAAATTTAATGATACATTAAAATGTTAAAAATTTATTTTCATTTCAACTGCTTTCCAATTAGGAAAATTATTTTTGGACTGCAAATGCTTTTATTTAACAATCAATTATAATTTTATCCATATTGCTAATCAAAGTTGTAAGTAACTTTAGTTTCAGTTTTGACTTGTTAAAAATTATTGACACCTAGTAGTAATTTTTATTTTATTTAATTGGCTCAGTTAACTGCTGCCACGGCAATTATTGAAATTGTCAATGCTGCCACCGAGTTGATTTCAATGCATAAAATACTGCACTGAAAAAATGAACATTGATGCAAGGGTGCACAAAGCTTGTTCAGCCAGCAGATGTATCTTGGAACAAGGTTTTCAAAGGATGCGAACAGGTGAACACGAGTATACGGCGAGTCAAACAATGCGAACACCTTCTCTGGAGAGCGTCTTGAAATGGATAGCAACTGCATGGGCTGAATTATCCGAGGACATTATCAGAAGTTCGTTTTTGCATTGTGGTATTGCCATTGCAGTTGACGGAAGTGAGGACGATTGTGTAACCTACTTAAAAGGTCCAGACATGGAAGAGGGATGTAGAATGTTGGCGGAGCAAAAAGACTCCACAGCTCAATCTGTGAAGTTATGATAGCGAACACGAAATTATGATTGATGAAAGTGATGGTGATTCAGATTTTGATAAAGAATTGTAAATAATTCAAGATTGTATTGTTTGTTCAATAAACAGTGTACATTATTTTAAAATTTTGCGAGTTATTTTTTTCACCACTTCTTTTTTCTACCTATTGAGAGAAATAAGCGCCTCACCCAATTAAGTGATGTACTGAATTTGCTCTGAACCGAATAACCACTGTGGCATTTCATTCAGTTGGTAGGATCAGATTTAGGCTTGAAGGCATACAACTATTCAAACTTCATTGTTGGTCAAATTGTTGGTCATATTCACTCAAATTTGATGCATCTCTACTATAATGGTGATGGATAATTACAACAGGGTTATGTTAAATTCCATAATTGCATTAAACTATCTAAGTGGTGTTAAGATCATGGGAAAGAATTTCCCAGCTTCCTTGGCTATTTCAGCTTCTCAGATCTCAATTCCATTGAGCATTTATTTATGGAATGAAAGGCCTGATATCTAGACACACATCATCACATATAGACTAATATTCTACTTGAATGTGTTATCACATGCTATTTAAATCTCTGCTTCATTGGATGGCTGTTTTGCAGGAAAAAGTTTGTCTGATATTGTTTTTAATCAGTAATTACAGTATTTCTATCGTCTTTGAAGAGATCTAGTTATTCAGCGCCTTTCATTATTCATGGTATAGAGTCTACATTACTGTATGAATCAGTAGATAAAGTATGAAACAGCCTTGATGTAAGCAGTGCAATAAGTTTATTAAATATTGCAACACATTTCGACTAATTCTGCCATCAACTGGCCTGATATGGAAGAATGAAGTTGTAGAAAGTACAACTCCTGATTGGTTAATCTCAATCCTACCTATTTCAAAATTGACACAACTTCATTCTTCCATATAAAGACACTAATAGCTGTATTAGACAAAGCACATTAAGTGAATATAAAGACAATCTTTCTTTTCTTTATCTTGACAAGGGCTAGAAAATGGGTTTCATTTAAGATTTAAATTTACAAATTAAAGAAAGACATTGTCAACTAAAAATTTTCAGCTGCTGTGTCGTATGATAAATCTTGTTGAAAATATTTCATGAGATAATTGGATTCACTTTCTAATGATATTACTGTAATAAGATGCTGTTAATTGTTTTCTTGATCCTGACTCTAAAAAAATGTTTGTATATACAAATTTGGCAATGTAAGTATTTTCTTTAATTCTTCTTTAAATATCTTACAGGTCATAGTTTTGATTTATTGCAATGGGTGGAGCAGTCAGTGCAGGTGAAGACAATGATGAACTCATTGACAATCTTCTCAACGCAGACTACATAAAGTCCCCTGTAGTGGAAAGAGCCTTTCGGGCTGTTGATAGAGCTGATTTTTATCCCAAAGATCACAGGGAAAGTGCTTATAAAGATCTGGCATGGAAAAGTGGAAATCTTCATTTATCAGCTCCTTGCATTTATTCTGAAGTGATGGAGTCATTGAAGCTAGAGTCAGGATTGTCATTCCTAAATTTAGGAAGTGGCACAGGATATTTGGCAACCATGGTTGGACTGGTCTTAGGTAAGTTGTGCATTAAGACAGAATTCTATCTTCATTTTTCTATCATCTTCATGTAAAGATTATCCACTTGCCTGTTTTCATTTCACATTTCCTTTGCCATTTAAATTATAATTAAACCTTCCCTAACATAAAGAAAAATATAAGTGATAAGATAGAAATAATAAGAAAACATCACAAAAATCACGACATTGACTGGGAAAATATAAGAATTCTAGGAGCTGAAGAACATTGGCAAAAAAGACTAATTAAAGAAAGTTACCATATAATCAAATCAAAACACTGTCTAGCTCAGCAATCCTATATATTAGATAAAAAATGGGAAATATTATAATTATGATTATATAATGATGTCCTTTTAATTATTTTAATTTTTACTGTATTAATATATAATATTAAAAAAATCACAACTTTAGATATAATGATGCCTCTTATTTTGTAAAAGTGTCCTTGATTAATTATTTTTCTTTCACTTTTTTAATAATAAATAACAGTATAATGATGTAAGTACTGTATGTTTTGACAATACTATAGTTGTAACAATGTTTTGATTTTTTTAAATTGATTTTCTTAAAACCTTTAATCAGTTGATATTTTCAAAATGATGTAATAATGTAATAATGATGTAATAATCATACAATACTATGATTATAATAAAAAATTTTTTAGCTCTTTAAATTTTATATTCTTTAAAACTTTCACTGATGAAAAAAATCATTGAAGACTTTCAAAAATTTCTACCTGATGAAGGTCCTTGATTAAAAAGACCGAAAGGCCTCGTATTTTTTGTGATGTTTTCTTACTATTTCTGTAACATAAATTTTGCTTTTCAACCAATGAGAAAAGCAAAAAAATGTTTAAAATTACGTACTGTGTTCTTATTTCTAAAGTTTGGTTGTTTATTACTTTAGGGCCTTATGGTGTTAATCATGGTGTTGAACTTCATCCGGATGTTGTTGAATATGCCAATGAAAAATTGGAGGAATTTAAAAAAAAATCTCCGGCATTAGATGAATATGAATTTTGTGAACCTAAATTTGTCGTGGGTAAGCATTATCTGTTTATTAAGTAGTGGAAGAATGAAGCTACTTATTGGTTTTATGATGTCAGTCTGTCTGCCCCCTTCATATTTTGATGTACAAGGTTGAAATGTACATTACCATAGGCATGTCCTACTTTAGTTATGTAAGACCCACTGGGATCAGTTATGGGAGTGGGAGTTAATGGGGACCTTCTGGTCTTACAGGGTGTTTCAAAAGGTATAATGCAAACTTCACACACACGTGGGAGGCATGAAGGTGAACAGATTCTGTTAATACATGAGGGGTCGGAACTCAACCATTGCCAAGGTAACGTTAGAGGGGGGAGCAGTAATCAGAGTGCACATGAAAACACATGAGTAAGTATGCACTGTACATACGTTTATTATGGAACTGTGAATCCACTGAAGCTTTACAAAAGATGCTCAAAATGTGAGCCAGCCATGGCCTCTACATGCATGGTATCGGCACAACATGGACTCTGTATGCAGCCAAAGATTCCAGGCATTTCTCTGATGTCGTCTGAAACAACTGCAATGCGAGCTGCCAGATATTCAATGTTTGTCACAGGTGTTCGGTACACAACTGATTTCATGTGGCCCCAAAAAAAGAAATCCAGCGGATTGAGATCTGGTGACCATGCCACAGGTCCACCTCTTCCTATCCAGTGATTGCCAAATGTTGCATGAAAGTAATTGCTCACATCATGGCTAAAATGAGTGGTCGCTCCATCATGTTGGAACCACATTTCCATGCGAATAGCCAAGGGCACATCCTCCAAAAGCACGTGTTCCTTGCCAAAGAACTGCAACCTGTTTGTATTGTGGCATCATTTTCATTCTTTATCACTTGTCATTTGGTCCCCCATTAATTTGACAATGGTTGAGTTCCAACCTCTCTTGTATTAACAAAATATGTTTACCTTACTGCTTCCTATCTGTGTGTGAACTTTGGATTATACCTTTTGAAACGCCCTGTATATGTTGTATAGGGATGTAAAGGAGTGAAATTTGATGTGCAGATTACTTTTGGCAAGATCTACATTACTACGAAGCTTAGGCCCAATTGTCTCAGTAGGATTGGAGTTGTGAGGGTTTGCAGTCCACGTGGCCTTTAGAACTATTAACGTTCTCAGATGGCAGCATAAGGCATCTGATAAGTTATTCGATCGGAAATGATGAGAAACATATGAAGATGGAGCTCGTTATCATTTTCTAAACACTATGTTTGAGAAAATCAATTAAAAACTCCAAACAAAAAGAGAGAAAAAATAGATGAACTCCGTGCTTCCGCTACTTTCCTATACCCCTCCTCGGGGGCGATTAATTTCTTGTTGCATTAATGTCTGTTAACTTGATAATTCTTTGTTTAATGGGTATTTAAATTTGTACTAAAAATTTATTATATTCAACTCTTACAGGGAACTGTATTCTCTTGGGCTCTGGCTGTCGGACTTATGATCGTGTTTATTGTGGAGCTGCATGTCCTAGTGAGCATGAAAACTACATGAAAAATCTCATTAAAGTTGGAGGAATATTGGTAATGCCTCTAAATGAACAGGTAATTAATTTGATAAATAGTTTCAAAATAGAATAATTGTGCAAAGGAAATGCATTCGTCTTCTCCTATCTAAATCATCAGTGCTGGAAATAGCAGCGCTCAAGTTCACATGAGAAATTGTATTAATTTATTATTTTTTTAATATTTATTTTTTCTTATAAATAGTCAAGTTTTTTAAATTTTATGGTTATAAATTTTTATTATTTTTCCAGCTGTTACAAATCACAAGAACTACAGAAACAACTTGGGATGTCAAATCTGTCCTGCCAGTTTCCTTTGCTTCCTTAGTCCAACCAACTAAAGAGGAGGCACAACATTCAGTTGAACTGCGTATGTTGTAATCCTTTTATATTCACTTTATTTTACTGAACTTAAGGGTCTAAAAATTGACATTCTAATAAAAGCCATTATTTAATACTAGCTTGATTACTAAATGCAGTATGCATCTTTGAAATCTTTTTTTGTTGAGCCATTACTATAGTTCGGAACAGGTTAACCTTGCTATGAAGGAACAAGTACAGTTGTGAGATCATTGTATCAATGTGCGGGAGGTTTAATAATAGTAAGTAAAAATTTTAATCACTTTATTTATTATATAATTGTATTTTTAAAACAAATGCTAGTTACCCGGTACTATATTTCAGCCATGTATACTTGCTGCCTGTATATGCTCCTTCATAGCAAGGTTAACCTGTTCCTAACTATAGCAATAAGATTCTTTGTCACGTCACAGTAAATAGCATTGTGTGCAAATTGTTTTTTATTTTCCTTTTTTATGAAGGTAACATTTTCAGTATTTTTTTTTATTTATTTATGTAGCTGAAGGTCAACCATTAACTCTACAAGAAATCTGTCGTGCCACAATTCGAATTTTACTTCGTCAGAATATTGATTTAGAACATCCAAACTTAAAAAACCGTAAAAGGCATCATCCAAAGAAACGCACAAAAAAACGTTTTCGTCGTAAAGTTGTTCCAATATTTGAGGAAAGTGATGACAGTGAAGGTATAGCAACTTTAGCCGGACCTGAAACAAATGGATGTCGTAATGGAAATAGAGGTGGTACTCGGAGTGCAAATGGTAGAGAGCATCATAATAAAGTTGCAAAAGACACTGGTGATGGGAGCGAGACAAATTCCCATCATAACGACTCCAGACATGAAAGTCAACAACCTAGCCAAAAAAGAACTCCCGTTCAACCTAATCTCTCCTCTGTCCTTGAACATATGTTTGATTTAATGCATGACTACTCTAGCACTTCTGCTTCTTTTGATTGGATCTCTTCATTAGACCCTTCCGGAAGAAACGCAGAAGAATCCTTTGAAACAGATAATGATGGCATGGAAGGAGTTGAATCTGAGGAAAATGAAATGCCACTCAATCTAAGCAAACACAACGCTGTTCCAGTCACTGGAATCAATGGCCATAATAGTGAGAATCTATCACAATCTGATTCAGCAATGAATGCAGATATAGAAATTGATGAAATTCTTCCAGAGTCACAAGAGGAAAACAATTTGGAGGATTTGAAAAGGAAAGAAAGCACATCCCCTTCAAATCCAGTTGTTGGTACGGCTCATAGTCGCCAGTCCCCACGCCACACAACAGCATTGGTTGTTCTGCGAGGAGTTGCATTTGATGATGAGGAAAGCGATTTGGACAAAGAAGATTCTAGCAATGATGATGCAGTAAAAGATGTGACAGAAGAAATAGAAAGTTATTCTGTGTACATGCGTCAGAAAATTCAAAATTTACCTTTGCCTCATGCATTAAAGTTTTTCCTTAACTTGCACCGCCAACTATGATTCATTCAAGTGAAAACAGAAACTTTTTATAATGAAGATGGAGCAAAAAAAAAACCAAAAAAAAAACCAACTTTTAAAAGAGAGTGGAAGATAAAAGTTCTTTCTTTTTTTTAAAAGATGACTTATTTTTTTTCTTTCTAGCATCTTAAAATGCTGTAATGTAAAGCTACAAATATGGGGTGGGCATATTAAAATTACCTTTGTAATTTTGTTATTTATTCTAGAGAATATTTAATTACTGATTGAGAAAATAACTATTGAACATTGTATATACACATTTATTAATAAGAACTTTAAAAAAAATTATATTGCCTTCTTTGTGTAAAATAACAAAAAGTTTTACTTTGTGCAGAAGATAGATTGTTGTTAATGCTTAAATGATTCATAGTTCTGTACAGATGAAAAGCAGATAGGAGGAATTAAAATGTAAAAATAAGTATTATATTAACAAAACTATTTTTTATTAAATCCTTCTCTGCTGATATGCAATAGATGCACCCAACAAAAGAGTAGATGGTCATTATTATGATTGTACATATAAAATTGCATTTAAAAATTCAACTCACAACCTTTATAGAATTAAAAGAAGAAAAAAAAAGTGCATTTGTTATACAACGAAAAATGATCTCTGATAAATATATTTGGAAATTAGCACTGACATTGAAGGAATAACGTGTACATATTTTCCATTTATGTTATAAATAAAAGTTTAATCTTATAAAATTTTAGGCTCTTAATATTGCAGCGCCATTATTTATTTCTTATCATGAAATATTACTTTTATTTTTAATAAAACTGAAAAGAAGGATGTTCTCCCCACACTTCTTTTGCTATGTAGTATGCCACTAAACAAGTGAATAAATTTATATCATTTTTCTCTTTCCATGAACCCCTTCCCATGCATTTAAGCTGCAGTTCTCAAACTTAATGAATTGCAGAGCACTTCTCACTATAAAAATTCATTCAGGGGCACTAATTTGCAATAGGTACTAACCCAAATGACAGCAATGCCGATGATAGAAGGTACTTTTTAAACATTTGTATTAAACAAAGTTTTATTTGATTTAAATTTTATTTTCTCCACTAATTTCACAGAAATCTTACAGAGCACTTAGATAATAAGATATAAACTGTCTAGGATCAGCAATGTTATAAATTTGGATCAAAATCCTCATTTGCTATTTTATGCCCGTAGAAGATGGTGATAACATCAAAATGCGTCTGCATTAAATGTTTATTATATTGACCAATTATTTCTTATTATTCAGTATTGAACTTAGGTGCTTAGTTTCTCACAGTTTTGGAACTACTGGGTTAAAGATTTTAAGGTTTAAAAGTTATATGCAACAACTTCCATCCATAGTTGTCCCCCTACAGGCCTAAGCCCACTATGGTGTTACCCTAAAAATTAAAGCAAATAAAATACAAGTTTAAAGTGAAATAAAATAAATCAAATTCAGATAAAATGTTAGTCTTAACAACATGAGCCATCTTGATAGTGAGATCATAAGTTTTAAAGCTACAAGAGGACAGGACAAGATCCATTTAACCTGCAGCCCTTGGAACATTTGAGGCCAGTCTGAAGCGTCAATTTTACCTTTGAAGAGCTTCTTTAACATAAAAATAATATTACTCATAATTAACGTCTAGAGTAACTGTAGAATCGTCATGTATAGAATTAATGGTAAAATTGTTATTAAAATTATTCAGGTTTTCAAATTTAAAAAGCTGGCTTGGTGGTCAAGAGTGCTCTTGAGAATATTAAGTCACCGGTTTGAATCCCACTCCAGCATGGATGTTTGGGTTGGTCCTCGACTAACCATGCCGAAGGTAACCGAAAATGACTGAATTAATCTTTCCTTGTTTACCAGTAATAAAATCTATGAGTAAAGACAAGACATTCACACAGGCTCAAATATAGTACATCTTGAATATAACCCTGGCTATGGTGAGAAATAAGCTCAGTATCCTAATATATATGTACAGAAAAAAGTAAAGGTTAAAGAAAAAATTAAAATGTTAAAGCAAATCCTGAAGTCATGAGAAAAATCACACAAGAAACATGGAGAACTTACGTCATTTCAGAAAAGTGGCTTGTTTTAACTTTTATTTCCATTCTTTATCAAAGTGAACAATAAGAGGGCAAAACTGCTATATATATTATACAGGATGATCATAAAGCCCATTTACTTCAATTGTCATAGAGCTCACCTGTGCAAAGAGATGGAAGGAGTCCATTCTGAACATCGTCTGTTAAGCATAAAACTAAAAGCACTGCACAAAAATTTCATTAACGATAAATATGTACATTCTGAGTTATTCAAAATATTTTGGGTAAAGGGACTTGTGATCATCTGTATAATAAATGGAAGTGATATGTGAAGATGTTCTGATTGCATTGGTCAAAAAGATACAGTAGAACCTCGGTTCACGAACTTAATCCGTTCCAGGAGTCTGTTTGTGAACCGAGGCAACATTCCCCATTCAAATCCATGTTAATACATTTAATCCGTTCCAACGATCAAAACAGAATTTTTCCGTTAATTTTAGAATGACATTTAAGACGATTGTACAGCCATGCTGTCACTAAGTGTCTTAAAGACAACCAGGTTGTCAAGATAGCTGGACAGCCGGTTCACAAATTGGGAATTTCTCCTACCCAAACCATCAGAAAGTTTGATGAACACCCAATAAGAAATATGAACTGGAGGAGCAAACTCTCAAAGAAATGATATTACCGTATTTACTCGATTCTAAGGTGCACTTTTTTCCCCGTTAAAGGGGGTTAAAAAAACCTTCAAAGGCGCCTTAGAATCGAGTAAATACGGTATTTGAAAAAAAAAAATGGATGAAAAAATTCTGCGACCCTGATTCGAACCAGGAATCTCGTGTGTCATGCTCGACGGCTCTACCAATTGGGCTATCGCATGCGATAGCCCAATTGGTAGAGGTGTCGAGAATAACATTAAAGATATAAAACCTAAATTGCGAACGATATTCACAGGAATACAAAGTGACACTATCTATCTGCACATGCGTACAATGGCAAGTTAGTAATGCGCCAGTTCGTGAACCGAAATTTGGTGCGTAAACCAAAACAAAAACTGTTGTTCGTGAACCGAGGTTCCACTGTATACAAAAAATGGTTTGGGGTGGGGATACAAACAAAGTTCACTATGATTGGATATATATCAAATAAAAGTTGGGGATTAAGAATTGAATTGGAAACCATTTGTAAATTTCTATGCTTTCAATTAAAGCCATTTTTATAGGGTTGTAATATTTCCATAAGAAAAAAAAAAAATATCATGGACCCACTACTCATACTGCAGGAAATACACTGAGGTAGACAAGAAGCCTGTTGTACCCAAGAGGTCATCCACAAATATAAAGAAAATAAGATCGACAATTGACCATATATCAACAATCAAACAGCGCAGGGGGAAAAACAAAGAGTAATCCAGAAGCAATGTTTCCACTGCCACACTAGACCAAGAAATAACCAAGGGAATTACGCTGAAGTAGGAAAGAAGCCAGATGAAACCTACCGGATGCCCCAAAAAATGAGTGACTATTTGAAAAATCAATTTATGAAAAAAAGGCGGCGATAGAAATGTACAGTTCTGCTTAGGAAACCAGGGAACTTATTCGCACCCTTAAGTTTCAAAGTTAGTTACAAAGTTTGTCAACAGATAGAGATGGCACTGCAATTCTCTGCGCATTCAGTCCCGTCAGATCACCATTCCAACTGAAATGTTTGCACGGGCATCTGTGAAATTTGTCCTCAGACTGCACCACGTTGTTGCTGCAAATGGTGGTTATTTTGAAACCATTGTTTTATAGTTTTCCCCCATCAGCAGCACCATCTGTATTTGTTGACAAACTTTGTAACCGATTTTGAAAATTGGTCATAAAAACATACTTATATAGGCTGAAAGAGTTGATGGCTATGTTTCTGCATCACTTCCTTGACGTTGATGGGTTGATTAAACAAGAATACTGTAGTAATGTTGGTTTGGTTTGTTTGGTATTATCTAGTGATGTCCGTTGGATCCGGATTTCTGATCTGGATTCGGATCTAGAAATATCCGGATCAGAGTCTGGTATCCGGATCTCGGATCCTTTCACTGGATGTGTATTAGGACTAATTATGACTTAGGAGGACTCAGGCTATCATAATCGCAATAGTCGAGCCCATATACAGGGTGTCTACAGAGTTTCTGAAAGTCAATTTAGTGACTTTTTGGGGACCTCTTAAAAAAATTTCATGACCTAATTTAATTATTTTTAACGTCAAAAAAAACCTTTTTAAGAATTTTCCCCAGACTGGAGTGAGCAGATCTTTTCCATGACCAAATTTTAATTCTGCAACTCGGAATTTTCGTGACCCATTTTCTAATTTCACTACTTTTTCGTGACTTTCATGACCATTTTCCAATTTCGTGACTTTTTCGGGACTTTCGGGACCTGTAGACACCCTGATATAGATTGCAGGGATATGGTACAATTCTAACTAAAACGAAAACTGAAGATTTGTTAAATTTAAGCCAATTTTATTTTATGATGATTTTGATTGTTGATTACATTAAACCGATCCACTGCTCAGTCATACGGAATTAGGGAGTTTAGGAACTTTTGACTGAGACACATTATACGGTGTTTATATATAAAAAAAAAATTGCATATACACAATTTCCTGATACAGGATCCGAATTTCGGATCCAAAATGCAGATCTCTGATCTCAAATCCAAGATCCGTATCTTGGATCTCGGACCTAGGTCCGAAAAAAAGATCCGGTTGTCCGGATCTTAACATCCTTTTCAACTGCTATGGTCATTTCAGGACAGCGTTATATGGGCCGCAAATTTTGCCTCTCAAGGGTTTTTTAATGTGCAGCCGGCAAATGACTACACGGGACCAACAGCTTTACTTCCCTTCCAAAGAAAGTGTGTGATCTCAGGACTTTCCCTCTGAAAAAATCCTAGTGGTCCTTGGGCATCAGAGACGATCACGCAACCACGGAGCCACCGAGGCCGATCTGTAGTAATGTAATTGGGATTACTGACTGGACCTTAATCTTGATTCATAAGTTATCTGTAATGATATTGAAAAAATGGAAGGAAAAATTCTGCGATCTGGATTCAAACCAGGAACCTCAAGTGTCTTGCTCGACACCTCTACCAATTGGGCTATCGCAGACACTTGTACAGTCAATAAGTCAAGAAATAAGGTGGTCCGGAATAGCAATAATGTAGATATTTAATAATGCATTATTAAATATCTACCGTATTGCTATTCCCGGGCCTTCTCATTTCTCAATATACTCAGTAATTCTGACCACTATGCAACGTTTGTCAATAAGTGTCTTAAAGACGACCAAGTTGTCAAGATGGAAAGCCCAATGGGAGACAGGCTCCTGGTTCACAGATCAGGAATTTCTCTTATCCAACCATCAGAAAATTTGATGAACACAAGTAAGAAATAAAGAATATAAACTGGAGCTAATTCTCCACACGTAAGGTAATACTCAAACAACTTGAATCTCGACCTGACAATGAGGAAAAAAGTTTGAACTTCGAACAAAATTTGAAAGTCAACCCACAGATTATTTATTACACAGATGCGATAATCTATTGTTAGTAGTAGAAACTGGTTTTCATTTGGACTGCCACGCTTACATGGGTTGATCACAGATACTTATTACACAGATGCGACAATCGATTGTTAGCAGTGGAAACTGGATGGCTCATTGTTTTGACCTCATCGATCGTAGCAATCCCCTTGACTTTTGCTGGGTGCGCTACAATCAATTATATGCTAAATTATCGTATTTAATAAAACCATGAGTCATGCAGATTTTGGAAATTTGCATACAGAATTCTTTATTAAACATCAAAATACGTGTAAGAGCGAATGTTCTGAAACAGCGCACTCAGTGAAAGTCAGGGGGATTGCTACAATCGATGAGGTCAAAACAATGAGCCATCCAGTTTCCACTGCTAACAATCGATTGTCGCATCTGTGTAATATCTGTGGTCAACCCATGTAAGAGTGGCAGTCCAAATGAAAACCAATAATCGCACGGTTGCCTTATCAAAAACAGTCCTATGCACAGTCATTTCTCCAGTGGCCTTTGGATCAATGAATATCTCCCAAATTTAATGACCAATGAAAATTTTGTAATTCCATTGGATTATTTTTGTTTTACTTTTAAAAATTACCCATTCCTAATGTCACCAAAGAAAGTTACATATTGTGAAAAGTCTAAGGAAAACAGTAATGACTACAACTGAAAAAAGGAAATTATGAGTGAATGGTATAATGTATCAGAACCCCACGTTTCTCTCTACTTCCCATTAGACTATTATCACTTCTCAGTAAAGATAAGGTCCCATACTTTTTGTTTTATATATGTACAATTATATGCATACAGTGTTAGTATTGTTATACAGATATAAATAACCAATACAGTACATAAAGTGTTAATAATAGATAAGTTTTGAGAGTCTGGAACAGATTAATTTAATTTACATTTCTTAAGGAAAAATTTAATTTGAAATACCTCTTGGAACGAATAGTATTAGACTTTCTAAAGGTCCACTATAATTAGATCAGCTGAGGGGAGGGGATTAGCTCTTGGTGTAACATTACTGTGCATTGACTCAGGCAAAAACAGTCAATTCCTGATAAATTATGCACCACTGAAGCTACACATCAATTGGCAGAAAGATTGAAAGATAATAAAAGGGAGAATTTTATGTGGTCTGCCAAATATAGCCTGCTGACCACACATCATTTGGATGCATGCAATCCAACTAAACATGAAGTACTTGCATAAAGGAGCACGGTTAAGCATTTGATTACACCAGTGGCAAAAGGAAATCTGGTCGACTAGTTTTCTTCCAACTCTTGAATCCTTAATGTTATTATGCAATATCTAAATAAATATATTATTACACCCTCCTTACATTCCAATAAAGGTACCCCTTGGCAAAATAAGACTGCCTCATTGTTATACTCCAGTGTGGGCTGAAATATTCTGATAGGGAAGTCACAAAACTGCAATCTTTCCAGTTGGGTGTACAGCCATTTTACAGAATATTCTGTGACAAAGTAATTTCATAGACATATTAATCCAGGTATGGCTCACCCTATGCCTTGAGAAACTTTGCTGGAATACATATCACATCTCTAAACTGTCATGCAAATTGTGGAAAAGCTGTGACTTGCATTATTTCTTAAGTTAATTCAGCGAGTACCATTTACTTCAAATGAAAACTTCAAATCTGCACGAGGTGTTCTTAATCAATTTTGTTTCATGTCCTTTACTGACAAAATATTTCATTTTCATAAAAATAGATAAAAGTTCCAAAATATTTTGCAAGTTAATTAACTTCATTTCTATTTTAATTTTGTATTAAAAAAAAAAAAAAAAAAAAAAACATAAAAAAAAAAGTCACCTTTGGAAGACCTTATAAGTTTTGGCTTAAAAAAAATGAATTCTTTTAAAAATAAGATCATCTGCTACACTGACTTCACTTAAATCCTTTAAGAACACAGTAATGTACATCTGAACTGCAATACCAGTTTTCAGGTAATAAAATGTGTAGTGTAATTCTGTAGCAAATACATAATCTTAATCTGCTCTGTTGTTGTTTTTTTAATACAATCACATAAAATTCAAGAGAAATCAAATGAAGTTTAACAAATGACATTTTTTAAAATTTAATTTCCATTTCTGGAAAACACTGCATTAAAATTTTAAAACTTAACAAGATAGAACAAAATAAAAGTACAAGTTAACAAGCAAGACTTATATTTTAAATATATAATTATTTTTTTTTAATAATTAATTCAGAAATATACAATACAAAATTAATTTCATGTATTTACAGTATTACTTTCTTCTTTTTCTTTAATCGAGTCATTTGCATAAAGATTTATGGTGGCATATTTCATAATTTTTTTGCTCTTTTTCACATGGCTTGCTTCGTGTGCCTTTTTATGACCAAGTTGAGCAAAACACCTGCTGCAATATTTACAAGTGTAAGGTTTTTCACCAGTGTGAATTCTTTCGTGAGCTTTCTTGTGGCTGAGACGGGCAAAGGGTTTATTGCAAAAACTGCAAGAATACGGTTTCTCCCCCGTGTGAATCCTCTCGTGTCTGGTTTTATCGTGTACTTGTGCAAAACTCTTGTCGCAAAACCTACATGGATGCGGTTTCTCACCAGTGTGTGTCAATTCGTGTGATTTCTTGTGGCTAAAACGCGCAAAGGATTTCTCACAATAGCTGCAAGGGTAGGGTTTCTCTCTTGTGTGTGTCTTCTCGTGTTTCGTTTTATCTTCCAAACGTAAGAAATATTTTCCACAATAATTACACATAAACGATTTTCCATGGTTCTTTTCTTGTGATGCAGCACAAGCAATAACAATTTTGTCATCTTCCGTCAACAAATTAGGAAAACAAGTCACATTCTCCTTGCCGTTTTCGTTGCCATTTTCCTTATCCTCCTGGATGGAACTTTCCTTCTTGAGAGATGCATCACCATCAATGTCCGTCGGAAACACCGGTAGCGATTTTGCATTTGAGGTTGTACATTCGGTACCACAATTCCTTTCGGAATTTAACTCACCACCTTCTCTAACGGATGGCTTTTTATAAGAAATTGTCACTGTAGGTTGATTTTCTTTGTTTTTGATTTCCCACACTAAGAATTCGTCATCATTGTTTTTGCAATTCTGCGAAATGACTGCAATTCCTGCAAAAATATTCTGCACAGTCGTATGCAACGCTTTAACTAAATGCAGAGTATTTCTTCGATTTTTGGACATTTCGGGATGTTAATACAATGAAAATAGAATGGAAATGATATGTAATTTGGTATTGAGCAATAATATTTATATTCTTGAAGAAAATAAAACTAAACAGAGGTGATGCAGCAACGAAATGAAACATAAAAAAATAACTTGTGGCAGTATCAGTCAGGAAAATGATGAAACCAAACAGCAGAGAATTGGAGGGGACATAAACGCATTCTTCGCACTAACGAATAAATAAAATCCACCTAATAACAAAAGAAATTTAAAAAATAAAATTAATAAAATTTAAAGTGATACAAAATTAAAAGAAAAACATTCAATTTATTTATATTTGTTTGAGTAATTATGCTCAGTGATTTCTAAAAATAATAATTAATGTTGTTGTTGTTGTTGTTTTATAAGTGTATTCCTCAAGTTTTTAAACTTTGCTACCCCCCTCCCCGCCATTTTTGTTTGGTTTTTTTTTCCCTTCTTTTTTTTAAACTTAATTTGAACCTTCCTTATCGCATTATTTATTATTATAGCTTTTTGTTTTATCCACTGATGAAGATATCAAAGAATTTCTTTTTATTTTTTATTTATTAGATTCTAATAAGACGAAAAGGCGTCATTCCAAATGGAATTCGAAAGAGCTACGATAGATAAACGATCAAAAAGCGTAATCTGGAAGCTTTGCACATCAATTTATGAGCAATATCCACATAGTGTTTGTTTTTTAAGCATCCTTGTCAAAGCAGCTGTTTAGCTTTTAAAAAATGTCAACTTACTTTTGTAAAATAGGTCAACATAAATAAAACGAAAAATCTCAAGCCCTGGCAGTGGAAAGCGGACATCCGGTAGCTTGCTGGGGTGGAGAAGTCCTGCGCTCTAGCGAGAAAGAGACTAAACAATGTAGGCTTCTGTAGGCTCGTGGGCTCGTAGCCTAGGGCAAGGAAGAAAGAAGTGTTGCCAGATTGGGTTGTAAATCGCAAGTTGAACTTGTTTTGAAACTAACTGGCTTGTTAAATTTTTACTTAGCGGTTTTTTGGTGGGTCCTGTTTTTAATTGGGATTTTTTGAGCATCTTGTTGTTTGAAGTGGTAGAATTCAGAACTCAGCTTACTCAAAGACAATCCCAGCAGGAGTAAATGATAAGAATTCTTTTTTGTGTTTCTTGATTCCACTTGTTGCACTCGTCGTCGTTAAGAGTCAGACTATTTAAATTAGATGTATATTAAATATAAAACTAAATTATTAATTAATATAAGTATAATTGGAAAAAGGAATAAGGAGGATCATTCTTCCACACCATGCCTCCGGATATTAACAATTAAATAGAGAAAAATTGTTAGTTAATTTACTTATTGTTTATCTGTTTAAGTATTAATTAATTTACTGTTAATTAAAATACAATTGTAGGAATGTTTCATTAGGACATGGTGAACTAAAACAATGTCGGTTCGCTTTTGAAACCAACGAGTCGCGGGTTTGAATCCGACAAGGGCGTGTTTGTCCCTTTCCTAACAAGCTTGGAAGACCAAGCGAAACCTCAGTAGGCTGATTTCCTGCTGGGTTAAAGTTCCAATCGATGATCGGCGATCCAATGATTATTTAACATCTTCAACACCGAAAAGGTAAAAGAGGGATTGAAAAGAGAGAACTAAAATAATAGGGACAAATTTGAGGAGGTGATTCCTAACCAGAAAAGGAACAAAAACATCTTATATGAAAATGTGTTCGAAAATGGACGGTTTATCTGTACTATAGCAATTAGTACAGAATATGATAGTACTCCTTATGTGCTCTTGCTATGGCAGTAATTGTGCTAACGTTGCAAAACACTTTCCAAGTGGCCTCCTTGGGATGCAATGTACGAGTTCCACACGTCGAGCAATGGTTGCACACATTTTGTGATTCGGGCAGTGTTGTCTGTTGGAGTACTTTCCTTGGTACATCCGTGCCGCCTCTCGACCATTCTCGGCTTATGTTGTATATGAAAGTACCGTACCTTTGTACCTCTGCTGCACGACGATCACTCAAAAATAACTCTGCAACAGAAAAAAACACAGTCTGTGTTGTTATGGGGGCTTGATGTCGTGCATACTATTATTGCCATTTCCGTGGAAACTATGCATATCTGGACATATGTTGAAATTAACTTTTTTGTTACTTTTATTGTGAGAAATCGCTCCCTGAAGTTTGTCCCTATTGTTTTAGTTCAACCTGTATATTTTATTATGAATTGCAGTCGAACTTCGAAACAACGCACTAGTTGGTAGGGGTGGGGGAAAGAGGTGGTCCGTTGATGTGAATTTTCCTTTGTTTCGAGGTATTGTTTTTCCGGGTATAAAACCAAAGTATGTACAGGGTGTTGCAGATAACTGCAGGGCAGTATAACGGGAAGCCTACCCGCTCGATTGCAGGGGCCGGCTCGGTCGATTGGCAGAATGGAGGGAGATGAAGGTGGTCTGCAGCAGCCAGCAGTT
>JAHWFO010074108.1:288055-324764 GCA_023313115.1 Rhysida immarginata
CCACGTTTCTCTCTCTCTCTCTCTCTCTCTCTCTCACTCGCGTCTCAAGAGAAACGGGAGAGGGAGGGGGGAGAGACGATTTCCCGTCCTCTGCTATAATTTTATTTTCCTTAAATAAAATACTTATTCACTATATTAATGGATGAGCTTACAACTAGAGAACTAGAGTTATCTAAATGATAATTTAAATGTCGATTTGTTGGATAATTAAATCCGTTTACATAAATTATTATCAATTTATTGTCATCGGCCTCGGTGCTCAGCGGTTGAGTGATCGCCTCTGATGCCCGAGGGTGCAGGTTCGATCCCGGTTGAGGACGACGAAGATTTTTCAGGGGGGAATCCTAAGATCACGCACTTCCTTCGGCAGGGAAGTAAAGCCGTTGGTCCGTGTAGTGATTTGCCGGCTACACGTTAAAGAACTCTTGCAAGACAAAATTTGTGGCCCCTATAACGCCGTCCTGATATGATCATAGTACAGTAAAACCCCGTTACAACGTACCTCACTTTAACGTACATTTCAGAATAACGTACTAATTTTACATCCCCTTGGTTAAATTATCCCTTCAGTACAACGTACATCGTTCACATGTCTTGCACAGATTGGTCAATGCAGCCCATGCGAAAGCTGCAACTGGGCCAATGGGCTAATTAAGCCGAGTTCACATCTCATTGGTTGGTCAGTAACCCGGAAATCTCTGCATGCTACTCAATCTAGCATGTTCGATTGTCGATTGTCGCATGCGATCGGGATAGGTACGGGAATGTAACCGGGAAAAGTCAGGGGAATTTTTCATTTCAACATTTCACTACATATTGTATATCCTACAGTGTATTTGTATTGAATAAAATAAAATGCATTCATGTATTCTTATGTTTTTCTATGAATATATGCATTTTTCACAAGCCCCCCTCCCCCCCCAGTTTCAGTATAACGTACACCTCAGAATAACGTACAAATTTCCAGGTCCCTTGAAGTACGTTGTAACGAGGTTTTACTGTAGTTGAAAGGGACGTTAATATCAACCGATCAATTCATTGTGATGTTTCATCCAGAATATCACAAAACGATAATTAAAGATGATTAAATTAACCACCACTATTATTACAGGTTTTACAAATTGGTTTCATACAGTTTTAAATGAATTTCATACAATTTTAAATAGATTTAATACGATTTTAAATAAACATAATGTGTGTAATTAAAGTTTAATTATTAATTATTCTAAAAATAATTTTTTAAATTTATTACTAAAACTATTTTTAAATTTTTACAAACTTTTTATAAAAAATTACTGTATACCTACCGATAATTTATAAGACTATTTTACGTGTATTTTAAAAATGCTTCACTTAAAGATAAACATTTCCAAAGCAGACGATTATAAATTTACTAACATTTCTCGTTTGTAAAATCGGATGAAATAGATGAAAATATGAATGCACAGGAAATATTATTACATTTAAGCAACGGCGGATTTATTTGTGATTCCAATTCACTGGAGAATCTTGCGAAAATGAATTAAATGTTGAAAATAATTCAAATGTTGAAACACAGTCAACTCCTAATGAAATTCAAGCCACTACATCTCAAAAAAACAACCAAACGCGGCCAGTACATTTAAAATCGTATTAAATTCATTTAAAAATGTATTAAATCTACTTAAAAGAGTATTAAATTCATTTGAAAGTGTATTAAATTCATTTAAAAGCGTATTAATTTCATTTAAAATCGTATTAAATCTATTTAAAATTGTATGAAACCAATTTGTAAAACCTGTAAATAAACTTCAAAATAATTTAAGCAATGATTGGGAGGTCTTGATTACATAATATAAAAATTGCCTTTAATCATTGTTTAATGATAACGATTAAAATTAATTATTTATTAAAGTTTAACATGTTGAGGTGAAAATCAAATGAAGAAATCAATTAAATTAAAATTATTTCGACGATTTTTGTTAACAATCCTATAGGATGAATCAGAAATCTCCCCACTACATCCAGAGCTTTACCAACACCACCTAGACACCATCTGTCTAGGTGGTGTTGGCTTTACCCACTACATAGAGTGCCTTTATAACCACTACGTAGAGTGGTTATAAAGGCACTCTACCACTACACTGTCTTTTGCGCCATCTGGCGAGCAAAGAAAAAATTGGACCAAACTTTGCTATTAGGACGTCACGCGACTTTCCAACCTGTATAGAAAAAGCCTTGGTTTTCACTCTGTTTTCACTCTTTGCGTTATTCGATGTTGTTGGTAGATGGCTCAACGATCGCTGACGCCCAGTCGCTCAGCAGGAGGCATTTTGGATTCACTTACTGCTTTTTCTACAACATAACGTATATAAAGCGGTACTGGGGAATTTGTTTACTTTTTTTTTTTTGTTTGTTTGTTTGTTTGTTTGTTGGGGTTTTTTTTGAACTTATTTTTAACTGAAGCTCACGAGCCTACCTAAGATGCTACTTCGCTACTTCCATGGTAAATATACTTAATATCGAGACCCGATTAGATGTAATTACGTAGTGGCAATATATAGAGAGTAAAATAAGGAAATGTGGGTAGCATTACGAGTGCTCTTGTTTATCATTAAAGTTCAACTGCTGTTAAATTAACTTCTACTCCTATTTATCTAACGTTTTGTGACTCGGAATTTAAAAATTTTATAGTTTCCTGGCTGTCGTTTAATATTGAAATGTATTTTGGAAGTAGGCGAGTAGAGGCCACGGAAGTACAACCTCCCCATCAACTTACCACTCGAGGCCTCCTAAGCTGCTTTTTCTAGGAGGGAGACATGGATTTTCTCTTAATTGGTAAAATAAAACTATATAACAGCCCTTGTCGCTAAAAACTTATTTTAATTAGTAACTTTAACAACTGTTCACTATGTTTCCAAGTGAAATCTTATTCAATTTTCTCTGAAACATTTTTATTGGAAAAGAAATCATTTTGTGTGCCTGTTGGACTGTCTGTCAACCTAAGGGTCCTCAGCTAGAAATAATAAAAAATCCAGACAAACATCATTTAAAACCTTAGCAGTTGGTCTTGAAATTTGACAGTTTTTTGAACTCCTGGATGCTTTGGAAATTATAAAAATTAATGAATAAAAGTCGTGAATGCTTTAAGTTTTGCTCATAAATTTAAACATGATTGTGAATGAAATCCGTTTAAATAGGTATTTTTGTTAATGCATTATATGTTAGTTGGTGTTGAAAACAACACTAGAGGATGTGGTAGATCCATTCCACATTAATTGAAAGGTCAAGCAAGGAAAATTTTGGAATCCTACATAACAAGAAATTAAGCCTCCCGAGGAAGGTATAGGAAAGTAGCGGAAGCCCTGAGTTCATCTATTTTTTATATTCCTTCATCTGCACTTTTTAACCCCCCACATTTTTTTTTTTTTTTTTTTTTTTAATCAAACATTGATTTTCTCGAGCCTTGTATTTAGAAAATATAAAAGAATCCTGTCTTCTTTCCTTTCTTATCATTTTCGATTGAATGATATATCACACCCTATATGTTGCCATACAGTTCTAAAGACCAAGTGATAGCCACCCCCTACAATTCCGACCCTATTGGGATAATTTGGCCCAAACTTTACAGTGATGTTGATCTTGCTTAGAGGAATTTGCATACCGAATTTCACTCCTTTTGGTCCCCTCTAATTTCCGCCCCCGAAACTCCGACTCCAGTGGGCCAATCAAAACCAAACACTATAGTGAAGGTGCACATGCCCATAGTAAGCTACATTCCAAATTTCAACCTTCTACCTCAAAAAATGCGGAAATTATGAAGGGGACGGACAGACAGACAGACAGACTGACTGACATTGTGAAAACAATAAGTAGCTCCATTCTTCCGCTACTTAATAAATGAAAAGAACACCCTAACAAGTCATTTTTTGTTTTTTTATTTTTATTATTATTATTAAAGAATGTCTAGAACTAATTCATAGTAGCAGATGAAGAAATTTAAAAATTACAAGTTATAAAAACTGAAAAGGGTAAAATGTGTTTGCCATCATTTTATGTTGGCAATACTTCCTTTTACATCACTGCTTGCAATAAATCACCAGCAGATAATGTGTAAAGAATTGCTAATAATTTTGTGGAACTCTTATTTATGGAAGCATAAATAATGTAGAGGTGCATTACCCCCAAATCATGGGTGCCCTAATATGTCTTATATTTTCCATGTTTTATACTTAGTCACCTACCAAACCATGTGAACCCCCCCCCCCCCAAATTTTTCACAACCCCCCATGGGGGGGGGCACAGCCATAAGTAAATAAAGAAACGAATAAATTGAAATCAAGTGCAGTTATTTTGGACAATAAATAAAATGGATCATAATTTACAGAGTTTTTTTTCATACACAAAGCATGGTTAAGTTTGAAGGGAAATTAGCTAATTAGCCTCCACATTGGCCAAATGCAGATCGGAGGCTGTTAATAGGGGTTAGAAAGAACGAACACAAACATCCATACCACTGGATTCAGATCCTTGACCTGATGATCACAAGAGCCAGAGGACCTACATCCTAGTACTCTCGTCTCAAAAGCGGACACAATAAGCTACATACAGTGAACAGTTAAACACTTTTTTTTTTTTTTTTTTAACTATTCATTGTATCATTTATTGCATCAATTTTATTTGTCTGAAATAATTGTAACTGATTTCATCTTATTTATCTTTTTCAGTTTATTTCTTGCTTTATTTGCTCTCTTATTTGCATAAAATTTTTAAAGGTTTGATTGAAATGAATCCTTTATTTTCAACTTTGCTAAAGAAAATTTTATTATTATAACGGATAATTACTTTGCTCCTAACTCAATCAAATTGTTTTTTGGTATTGTTGTTTGCCCTCCTTTATTAAACCATTTAAACTGAAGATTTTCTTGTTTCTTAAAATCAGTTTTTGTTTTCTTTCATTTTCAAGATCTCTAGAATGATTTGCTGAAGGGCACACATAGCCTTCTTATTCCAGCTTCTATGATGTAACAGGTAATTATCATTAACCTTCAGTTCTTTATTTATTTTCGAGCATATTCAGAGTTAATAAAGATTTAATAATTTCTTTATTAGGCTTATGTTTTTATTGATTTTGCATAGTTTTATATTGACTGTCAAGTTAGTCTTATCATTAATGGAAGTTTGTAAATAATCTAGTCAATGAGTCATAAGTTTGTTACCTATAGACTTAATGTGGAATTTTTCATGATATTTTGCTCACAATATTGTCATTCTAAATTCAGTAGCAAGTAACTATAATTTATTAAGAGTTTTTTTAATTTAAGTGAAGATCATCTAATTTCTATTTGTTGGTTAAACTTTCTGTTATTAAGCCTGTTATTTAATTATAAATTTTGAATATTTTTGTAATCGAGGTCAATTATTAATCCATCTTAGCATTACCAGTTCATGTTTTGTCTGCTTAACTCTGATTATACTTAATTTATTCACTGGGACATTTTCCCTTGATGACTTCTTTTTTGACACTGGTTAGATTAGATTTAATCAAAAAATAAACCAAGAACCAAAGAGCAATAAGTATACTTAACCAAATGGTGCTAATTTATATGATAGTAGGCCCTAACTTGGATAAACTATTCTATATGTGAATATTTAAAATTGTTGAGAAATTTTGCATTTTGATGCATAGACCTATTTAAAGCATGTTTTAATTCAAACTTTAAAGTTTAGATAATGACAGATTGAATCAGTACTGGATTGAATAATATGAATTTCTTAGTGCTTTTGGTTTCAAAATAGGCACTTAGATAAAATGTAATGTAGTATCACATGTTACCCTCTTCCTTTCTCTTTGTTCATCATGTCTTTCTAAGTATTACCCCTTGCCGATATGCATACCCAGTTAATGGACAACTCCCAAGAGTTTACAACAATAGTACACATTTAAGAATTAGATAATTTGGTATTAAATACATATAAAAAGTTTTTTTTTTGTGTTACCTGATTCCACCAAAAATGTTTGTGCTTCTACGATATGTAAAAATTGAAATCACCAGATAAGATTTCAAGTTAATTAGATAAGATCAGGAATAAATGAAGAGGGAATATGCTCTTCTACTTAAATATGGGAGCCATCCTTGTGGACAAATTTTTTGAAGAAATAGAACTCCTGGTGGAAGACTTCAATCCATCCAGCTAAGCAAAACTTTTAGATTGAAATGAATTTTTTAACTCCAATTGAAGTTTGGAGTTTTGGAAAACCGCCTTAAAATATTCTGCCCTCGAGTTTGGCTGCCATATTTAACCTGAAGAGTCATATTCCCTCCTCGTCTATTCTGACGAGTCTAATTGCATTCCATAGTATTAGAAATTGAGAAATTTAACTTTTATTTAAAGTCTTAGTTAATAAATCTGAAATCGTATTAAAGCAGTAAACTTACTTCCTTAGATCTCATGCAAATCAAAATTGAGAGAAAATTCAAAGAGTGGTTTAATGTTATCATTGAGTAGCTACTTTGACTATAAATTCTATACTTCGAACTTGTAAAATTTCATATTAATTTTTGCCATTAGATATATGTACAAATAAACATAAACAATATGTATTGGTAAAAAAAATATTTGTTTACTTACAGTCAAATAAACAGTAACACAATCAAATTCTTAAACATTTTAAAATTTGTTATCGTTTTTATTTTTTTATATTTCTCTAATTTTTACAGATCATTTTCATACATCTGTTGAAGACCCCCAAATTTTTAAGAATTGCTATGGTGTAATAGAAATGAATGCATATATTTTTAACACTACCTTTTGTGACACTTGCTGATTACCATCTTATTTCATACGTTGGAAGATGCGTTTTATGGAAAAACGTAAAACAAAAGCTTCAGTCTTCTGAAAAGTTTTGTCACCATAAATTAGTAGACATATTAGCTATTATAATAGCTGTTTGCATTAATAAAAAATGCTAGATATCATCAAGGATTTGCATTTGACCGTTCAGAATATAGTGGCAGGAGTTGCTTTCATATCAAGGGATCCTGCTGCTGTTGATGCATGGACTTGGGAAATCAAAAATGGATCCAATCAGCCAACTGTGACTATATCATATAAGCAAACTTTCGATGAGACTAGTTCTTTGTCAGATTTGTCATCATATAATGAATATAAAAGGTATAAAATGCGAATTACTGAAAGAAACTTGAACAGCGTTTCTGAGGAAAGGAATGTGCCTTATTTAGAACAGTCTCAGCCTTGTGGTGATACTTCATTAATAGAAAATGGAACGGATGTTCCTACCAAAGATTGCCTTAATAATTTTTCTCGTTCCCATGGAGTTCATCAGAGGACATCAAAACTTTCTAGTAAAGTATTTAAACTTTGTGCTAATGTTCAAGCAGAGAAAGATGCATCACACCCTTTAGTTGAATTAGATGTTTGCGATGTAATTGAGGATAGAAACCATGTGACAAAAGATATTCAACATTCCGTTAATGTGATAAATGATGATGATAATGAAGTGTTTCAAAGTTCGAATAATAATGCATCTTTTCAAAATTATATTACTGCTGTATCTTCTGAATCAAATATAAATTCTTCTAATTATATAGATTCTTGCGGAAATATAACATCTGCTTGTGGAAATTTACTTAGTGACTCTCCAATAAAAATAAAAATCGAAAAAGATGAAGATAAGTTTTATTGCAATGAAACTCCAGGAAATAAAACCACACTTCAGAATACTTGCTGTCTCTATGATAAGAAGCAAACATGCCAAGAAATGCCAGTTGTGCAAAGTACTCAAAAGCACCTTGAAGAGACTACGGATACTAGTGATTTAAGAAACAAGGAAGTTGAATCACAAGAAATAACATATAAAGTAAAAGTTGAAGTGGAAAATGAACAGTTTTTGCCCGATTCTGATAGACATTTACCAAGCAACTCTTCCTTTGATGCTTTTACAAAATATTCAGATGTTGCTGTGTTTACACCTGAAGTGATTTTGAAAACTGAAAATACAGAGAATGGTTTGAATTTCTCAGGAGAAATGAGAGAAAAGTCCAGAAATGACTCTTCAGTAGTGCAACACAATGATTATTTAGAACCAAATAATCCATTTTCATTTTGTGATACTGCAGAACAGACAAGATTTGCTTGTGACCTCTGTGAAAAGACTTACAAACTTAAGAATGATTTATTTCGACACATGAAAATACATACAGGAGAGAGACCTTTTCCATGTAGTTATTGTGGGAAATGTTTTAGGGATTTAAGAGATAAAAAAAGACATGAAAGAACTCATACAGGCGAAAAGCCATATGCTTGCCGGCATTGCAATAGGCGTTTTGCACGGAACCACCATAAAAAACGCCATGAAAGAATACACACTGGTGAAAAACCTTATTCTTGTGAATATTGCGAGAAACGTTTTACTCAAGTGAATAGCAAAAAAATTCATCAAGAAAATTCTTGTAAACGAAAAAAAGCAATTTTGCAAGAAGATTTCTATTCTGTGGATGCTTAAAATATATAAAGTCTAAGCTTTAATTATGTTCTGTAACTCTTTCCTGTGAAACATCTCATTTTCTTTTTCATTACAATTTAATAAAAATTAATGGCAAATTTGTTTATTTGGCCTTTTTCCTGTTCCTCTTAAAGTGAGAACTATGGAATAACTGTATCAGGAGTGTGTTTATTCTTGTCACAATGTTTATGAAATTATAAATTAATCCTGAAAGTATCAGAATGTACTGATTTGGACATTAATATTTGAGTGGTCATTCCAAATAATTGTTTACATTTGAAATGTTAATGGAATAATGAGTCAATTTCAATTTTTTTATTTTGTTGCATTTTGTTTTATAAAAAAAATTAATATCATCTAAATGTGAAGACAAATAGCAGAAATTAAAATGATTTTCAGGGGTTTTTTTTTTTGTAAATTGTTAATATTTAACAAATATTAACTGAAATGTGTTAATGTTTAAGTAGCTTAAAGCATTATGTTTGCAATCTTATCATTAGTAATTTCAGTGTTTAATATTTTTAATTTTCAGTTTTTTTTTTTTTTTTTCCTTTTTATTTAAGTTATTACTAGCAGGCCATCCTTTAATGTCCATCTGCAATGATTCAAGATAATATTAACACATTATAGAAGAATCTATGCACACATCTGGCTATGCATTTTGTTTTACTACACTCTTCATTTTACCTCTAGTGTTTGTGTATTGAGCACTTGTTAAATGCTAAATAAATGTTATATTGGATTGTTTCATATGAAGTGTCATTTTTGAAACCAAAAGTTTCTAATGCGATACCTAAGTGATTTATTCAACTAGCATCCTTGGATTTCTGTCCTGTTCTTATAGGTTAAAAATTAGGTGTTTTTTAATGTAGAGGGAGGAGGAGTTTATGAATTTCCTAATGGTAACAATGAATGATAACTGCATGTTCTTGGAACCCTTCATTCAGGAAAAGATTAAAATCAGTTGGAGCAAAAACTGGTAGCGAGATAGGTGCAGGAAAACAGTTAGATTTGATGTATTAAGGACAAGGAAAAGCGGATTCTAAAGGGAGAAGATTCATGAGCACCACATCTTTCCTATGGATTGCATATGCCGGGAAATGTGTGTGTGTGTGGGGGGGGGGGGGGGGGGGGATAAAACGCAAAAGTCCTCAGTTAATCACCTAAAAAGTTGATATAGTCTGCCTTGGCCATCTTTCCTTGACAGTTAGGGTCTTTTTATAAGGCTTATTCCAGTCTTAATTTATTAGTTATATGGTGCTGGATAAAGAGAAGACGTGAACTTCTTTTGCTTGCACTCTTCGTAATGTCTAGTTTGAACATGTATAAATAAAAGGCTCACTAATCTCAATTGCTCATAAGGTAAAATGCCAGGAAAACTGATGTTGGATACTCAGGTGTGTAGGAAATTGTTTCAGAAATCAGTTTTGATAAACTAATGCATAAAAGAGCTTTCTTTGCTATTGTTTCATGTAAAACAGTCTAATAGTAGGAATTGGCACATGAAATATTAGGAAGAGTAGATGAAAAGAGTATATAATCAAAATTATACAGCAAATCCAAATTTATACCAAATTTAAAATTCAGATTTACAGAATTAGTAGAAACTGTTTATTCTATATAAGTATATGGCTCTTTAAAACAAGTGATTTTACGACAGAGTCGACGCGTCAGCCGTGGCCTTCTTCATGACTGTGTATAATGATTATACACACAGTCCTGAAGAAAGCCACAGCTGAAATGCGTTGACTCTATGTCGTAAAATCACTTATATAAATAAAAAAAGACCCATATACTTATTTTTACAAACAACTAAGACCCAACATGTTTGAAGATGTTTATTCTATATTTGAACAGATAGAAAATACCTGGAGGCATCTTTTAAAAATCTTTGTAGAAAAGTAATAATCAGTTTAAAACTTATAATAAAACGGTTATTTAATGATCAAATTTATTTATTGTTGCAAGTTTCATTACCACAATTTTTGGGATATAATATGCATATTATGCAAAATAAAAAAATCATTACTTGTATATTATGAAAAATTGCATATACATTGTAATAATCTGATAATAAAACCAGGGAAAATACATTTCAAATGAATTAGTATATATTATTTAATATTAATGATGGGAGTGGGGGCAATTCAAACGAAGTTGTGAATAATATTTAATATACATTACATTATCAGGGTTCGTACGGTGCTTAAAAACCTTAAAAAGTGCTTATTTTTGAAACCCTTTTTTAAGGCCTTAAAAAGTACTTAAAAATGCTTATTTTTTAAACCAAGTGCTTAAAATTTATTTTAATAAACTGCTTCTTACTGAGAAACGTAAAGCAAAACCAATGCCATGCTGTTTATCTACATTGTGCCTTACCAGCGCCACCTAGAGAACAATCTGTCCTCTAGGCATTGATTATGGCATTGGAGACAGTCCAATAGGACTTAATTTTCCAAACATAAGGTCAGATATTATTTGAAAAAATGGAAGAAAAAATGTGCGACCTGGATTCGAACCAGGAACCACGAGTATCACCCTCTACCAATTGGGCTATCGCAGACATAGCACAGCAGGGCTGTCTCCAAGTGTCTTAAATGAAAGTGGGTGATTTTTGGTAGTATTTTTTCTGCTGATTACCATGTGTTGTCTTAGTCACAAAATGTGTGTTGACTAGTGTTATTTGTCTGTTCTGATATTGTCTTCTGGCTACCTGAGTTGTAATGAGCAGTAATTTGTGCGATTGTTGACTTTCTGGTTTCGCACACAATTCTTGGCATTCCCCTGTGGCCTCTTTTATCAACAAGGGTTTTCCATCCGCAGGACTCACAATGGCTACATGTTTTTTGCTCCTTGACCCGCTCCTGATAAACCTTTCTGTGGTACATGAAACGTTCAGGAGAGTCGCCATTTCTGAAATGCTCATTCCAGCCCTTCTTGCACCTACCACCATGCCACGCTGTAGTTAGTCAGATCACTAGTTCCCCCATTTTTGCTATGGGTTCACGCTTAACTAACAGTAGAAAAGTGGCTTTATGGTATTTTTACTGTGATTTGTGAAAATGTGACATGCAAATCAGGTAGTCACTTAATTTGGTTATTTTGTGAGGTGTACCTAATAAAGTGGCAACTCAGTTTAGAAGAAAAACGTGAATTTAAAAATTCATACATCTTTTCATTTTTCCGAAGCAAAGTTCGGGAACTTTATGAACCCACCTCGTATCAGTAAAGGTGTTAGAAATGTTTAAATTTTTCTCGACTTTCTCTTTTAATTTTAAACATTGCCTATTGCGTCAGACTTGCCTGATAATATATAAATTAATTGCATTAGAGGTGCTTAAAATTTTTTTGGGGATGCTTATTTTTTTCATGAGGAAAGTGTACGAACCCTGATTATGCAGTACAGTTATTCTCCATTGCTGTTTCTCCATCTTAAGTGCATATATTACCCATTTTTCCAAAAAATTTAGTAATAATTTTAAAGCGTATTATGCATGGATGCGTATTACATCCCAAAATTTACGGTCATTTCAAAGTTCTTGAAATTTTTCATTTAATACCATAAAAGCATTTGGTCAAACTGGGCCTCATTTTGTCTGAGAATACAAAAGTTTTTTTTTTGTTTGTTTGTTTTTTTCCTTTTTCGGGATAGTATAGTATGCTGATGTCCAAAATTAAATTAATAAAAGGTAAAATCAAGAATCTCTCAAAAAAAAAACGTGCATTTTAATGAAATTTGACACAGAAATTCATATTACTTACTTAAAATATACATATTGGATAATTCTGCTTATTTATAACCATGTATGATGTTCATTAAGATGTCTAACAAGTAAGTTTAAATATGATCCATGAACTAAGCAGCTTTAGAAAGCTATTAGGGAATAATATGGTAAACTCTGTTATGAAGGTTTTGCAATGAGCATCTCATGTTGTTTCTAAGGATGTTAAAGAGATTTGGGGATGGCAAATTTCATTTTTTCCATCCAGCCACTTCTTAATTCTCTTGATATTCTTGTAATCATTGTTACTGGATTTTCAAAGCATGCTTTAGGGGATTCATTTCCAAAGATTGACCTAGCCACTAAATCCTCTGAATTTCCTCATTTAATGACATTCATCAACCAGCCACTGCTACCATAACTGCTTATTTATCTGATTTTAGAGAGATATGAGAACGAGGATAATTTTTGATAATCTATTATAGCTAAATTGTGACTCTTAACCAAAGATCACACACAACCGTTGATATGGAATCCAAGCCTGATATTTGCACCACTTCAAAAGGATACTTGTTTTAAGATGGGATAAACAACATGCAGACTATTGGCTGTCTCCCATAAAATGCCATCGAGTCATCTAGATACTGTTTGCCTTGATATTGAGGTTCCAGAAGTACAGGAGGACTTCATAGAATCACTGGGGCACCGATCTCCTTTTGTGACGAGCAGTTGCAGCCAAATAGTGATCTTCTGAAGTTGTGACTTTTGGCGTACTTGCCCTGGTTATTTTCCAGTTTCCAGAGAAAATAATCTTAAATCCTGTATCAAATATATCTTAAAAAAAAAAAAAAATAATAATAATAATAATAATAATAATAATAATAATAATAACAAAAAAGAAAAAAAAAATCTATATATATTTATCTAAAATAAATAAATATTATACACAGTTAGTTTGAAAATCATTAAGCATAAATTTAAAAAACTCCCAATTATCAAATGTTCATAAAGTAGGTTTGGAAAGCACTTTCAGGAATGATGCCTACTCAGTTTAATCCATGCTAATTATGAGGAAGGTTCAAAAAGCAATCTTAAATATTTATTACTGACAAACTATAATAAAGAGAGGCCTTACAGTACAATATTCTAGGTCAAAAATCATCCAACTAGTTCGGTATTCATCAATGTACAAGGGAAAGGGGGAGGGGGGCTAGCAGCCCTTGCATATCGATACAATGGACGACACAAAATAATGCAATAAGTGTTAAACTTGATTCTGATTGGCAGACAACAGTTAGTGAGTCATGCTAAGGGGGCATTACATATCAGATGGGTAACATAATTGGATTAAATCAAAAATAAATGGAAGACAACATGTGACAAATCAAATGAAGTAAATAATAAAATAAAATAAAGGGGTGACATAATCGGAATAAATTATATAATCAATAGTAATCAAATGGAAGAAAACTTGTAACAAATCAAAATAAATAAATTAAATAAAAATGCATACCAATGAAATTGCATTATTGCTTTTCTGTATAATCTCCTTCGCATTCAATGGCATGTGCACCAATGCCTGGCTTCGTGAGAGCTTTGATTCTGTAAGTAAAAAAAATCTGTTGGTTGACTGCATAGCCATGCAAGCACCAATGTTTTCATCTCATCGTCCATGAAAAAATTTCTTACTACCCAGAGCATCCTTACGTGGTCCAAAAAGATGATAATCATCACTCACGTGAATAAGTGGGATCTGGAAGAAACTGAACGTGGAGATCCAAAATCTTTGCAACTGTTGTGGGAGATGTGTTCTGTCATGCTATAAGAACACGTCAGAACCGAGTGAACTGCAACGTTTGTACCTTATTGCGGGTTTCAAATGGTTCTCGGGGAGGTTAAAATATGACTCGCTGTTGATCCTCTGGGCATTTAAAGTTCCAAACTTCTTGAACATAATTGGTCAAACTTGTCACACCTCTTTTAAATTTCTTGTGCACTCATATGCTCACAAGTTTCCCTGAAATGCTGTTGCATTCTTAGGTGAATATCGATTGGTTTTTAACTTTCACTGCTCAAAAAATGTATTACTGCATATTGCTCGCCAATGGAGCAAGCAGGGCTGCCATCTTTATAATACTTCCATGTCTTTTCAGACACTCTGGTTTTGTTCTTTCAACTATCAGCCACTTTTCAAACTCTGAGTAAAAGCCTCCCTTGTAGAACATCAGTGTGACAAGAGCTGTGGAATATGGCATAGTACATTAATTTGAGTAGCCATGCATTATCATGCAGGAGGAACTATTTCTCCAAAGACCCAAACTTGAGATTGATAATAAATACTTTGATGTGTATGTTATAGAAATTTTGATTTATATTATATTACACTGATCCAAATTCCATGTGCAGCAAATCTACAACTGAAAAAAGCATGAATATTGGCAATGGGAACTGCTCCAATCTGTCCTTTTTCATTTGGAGGACATATTGCAGGTGTTATGTTCATCTCTAGTAATAATGGAAGGATTGTGCCATTACATGTGACTCAGTGTCATAGGGGCTGCTTGTGGAAACAATATTTATTCATTTATTTATTTATTTATTTATTTATTAGGTATGATACATCGAAGCTCGTCTAAGACCAGTAAGGTGATAAACCGACATGTTAGGTCTTAGGGGGGCTCCATGATACAAATTACAAAGGTGAAATACTACAATAAGTACCGAGTGAAATTTAAAAAATATATATATATACAGAGTGTTTTTGAATTGAGTACAGATTGTTTGGGAGATTATAGAAAAGGTCCTTAGAAGTATTTTTTGTCATATGAACATGGGGTCCCCGCAGCTCCGTTTACTTACAATACTGCATTGAACAATCAAATGACACCGGGACGCTGTGTGCGTTGATAGGCCTAGATTATTTTATTTTTAACAATTAACACAAGCAATCTACTGTATGACTTTTACAGTAATTGTTCGAAAGGACTGTATGACTTTTACATATGGACTAATCGTATTTTACAAAGGGGTTGGATACCATGGAATCTCCTTGATGAAGTTTGTCCTAAGACTTTTCAACAAACAAGCACGTGCACCTTGAAATTTCTTTGCAAACAATTACTGATTGTTCAATGCAGTATTGTAAGTAAACGGAGCTGCGGGGACCCCATGTTCATATGACAAAAAATACTTCTAAGGACCTCTTCTATCATCTACCAAAAAATCTGTACTCAATTCAAAAACACCCTGTATATACATATATATACCCATACATATAAAATAAATAGGGATACATAATAAAATATATTTTTATATTTAATACATAAAAAAAATAGGGGATTAGTGTCAGTTAGAAGAGCAGGATTGTTTAATTAATGAATGTATAATGTATGTATAAAGTTGCAAATCATCAAATTAGATAAATTTAATTATCATCAAAAAATGTTCTTGTCATAAACCAGCACAGATCTAAAGATGTCTCAAGTGCACAGATTGATTGGAAAGAGAGTTACCTTCTTTCCATAGAAATTAAGCATGGAATATTTTAAATAAATTCGATATCAGGATTTACTGGACATGCTGATTATAGACAAAAAAAAATTTTTTTTGAAATTGAGCTATTGAAGCATACCACTAGTAAATGTGATACCTTAACTATGACATGCCATCAATAAATACACAAGATATTTGCACATCAAGGCTGAATGTGACTTGCTGAATATTAGAATGGCATCAAGGAGAAAAAAAAAAAAATAATTTTTGGTAACGATTCATAGCTGTGTATCAGTAACCAGACCACCTGAATTCACAAACATCTGGCCACTTGTATGGCATAGGACAGTCTCGGGCTCAGTCACTGTGTAAGTGTACCAAAAAATTATCTGAAATGCAAGAGACTAATATTCAAGCATCATCACATGCAAAGAACCAGTCAGATTGATACTAAACAGTTATGTGCAAGTTTCTTCAATTGTGATAGTCAAACAACATACTGTATCATGGACTGCACAAAGGTTGTGCATATTAGGGTCAAGTATTAAACAAGGCTTTGAAGCAAATTGTTGTATGTAGTGATGTACGTATGCAGTAAGAGTAATGACATGGTCACAGTGAACTGGTTTCCACTGCAAATGGAAGTGTCAGGCGGCAGTGGCTAGAGGATAGCTAAACCATAAAATGCTAGTTTCTTATGGTAAAATACTGTTCTAGAGTTTCTATCTTAGTTTAACGTGCATTCATTGTAATAGAAGTTTTTGTTGATGCTAAACATTTTATTACTATCATTGGTGATCATATCAAATCTTTGCTGCAACATTAGAATCTGCACAGCAAGATCCTTCCTAATGCCTCATGTCTAACAAGGAAACCATCCGAACCTCTATCTCGGTTTCAAACTGAATTGAAATATTTTATTCACCTGAAGCTATTGATTACCCTTAGCAAATAAGAAATCAGACTATTTTTCTTTTTAATGCACCACAAAATAAAACCAAACTCTTTGTTTGCATGTAACCAGGAGCAGCACTAGCTTCTTTGGCACACCTATGCAAACCTATGCACCCTTTCAACCTTGGTTGGTACGGCATCCTACAATGCACCCCATGCGACACTTACTTTGCTTACCACTTCGTGCTGCCTCTGCACATAACCATACACAGGGAATGTTAGCATTGCGCGCTTTCATTCAAATCGGAATGGAAGGGAAAAGAAAACAAGCATGGAGCAAAGGAAGAAACTGTTTACGACGATCGCCAATGAACTGCACTTACAGCCATGATGTTAAACAAACTTTAATTTTGTTGTATACTCTGGCTGAAGCTAACTTCTCCCTAATAGCAATTGGTCGGCCTTCTCGCCCTGCATTTGAAAACACTGTTACTTGGTTTCCTCGACATCCCACAACATAAACTGCTAAAAACAAACTTTCAACATTATATGAAGAACAGGATCAAGAAAAATAATTTTGGACATTTAAAAGGACCGTAAAATTTTCCCTTCTATTCCCCATGATGCACCAGCAGCATCGTCAGCCATTATTTTTTGTGGTTGCCTGCCTGAACCTGATCTAATAGCAGTTTGACAGTTAAAAAGGTGAATTTTTGTTTTGAAATAAATAAAGTTTGACTTAAGTTTCATTAAGTTTATTAAAAATGCATTTAGGGAACATTAAAAAATTTAAGAATTTAATTTCTTTATAAAGAATACAAAAGAACCATTTGCTCATTGCGCTGAGGCACTATTAGGTTTTGACCAATTGCAATTAAGGGAGAACTTAGTTTGAGCTGGAGTATACAATTATTTGTCTCGAAATAATTATAAGATGAGGTAAAGCAACCTTGATTTTTTTTTTTTTTTTTTTTTTTTTTTTTTGAAATTATAAAGCACCACGATACATACACTTATGATCAAAAGTATTGGTACCCTTAGAAACCAAACACATTAAAGCCAGAATAATTTTTATTTTAACAATAACACAAGAACTAAAAATAACATTTTATTTCTTATATTATAAAGAACGTATGATGGAAAAGTTAAGTTATTCTCATATTGCAATATTGAGGAGAAAAAAGAAAAAAAACAAAAAAAAACCACAAAATTGCTGCCGGACATAAATATTGATACCCTCATTGATAGTATTAAAAAATGTTAAAAATTATCAATAAGTAGTAAAATGCAAATGGATTGTTCCGTATTAACTGAATGGGTAAATAGTAGAATTTTTTGGCCTAGTGTGATAATTTTCTAATATTCTGTATCATTTAATACGAACATAACACTATGGTGAAAACACGAGAGAATAGTAAGGAACTTCGTGATAAAGTGATTGCCAGTTACAAGAAAGGTTGTGGGTATAAACTAATTGCAAAAAATTTGAGTTTACCCAAATCAAATGTGCAAAATATTGTTAAAAAGTTCAAGCGACATGGACCACTTTAACTTTACCACGTTCCAATCGGCCTTCCAAACTATCAGAGAGAGATGAAAGATGTTTAAAACGCAGTGTCTTAAACAACAACAAGTTGTCATCATCTGCACTTTGTATGCAGTTTACCGAAAATGGAAGATTCGATGTTTTCACTTGAAATCAGTTGGGCTACATGGATGTGTGGCAAAGAAAAAGCCATATCTAAAAAGAAGTCATCGAAAAGCACCTGTTGACTTCGCAAAAACCATGTTGGAAAAACCGCAGCAGTTTTTTGACAAGATTATTTGGTCAGATGAAGTGAAAGTAAATCTATTCAACAATGATGGAAGGCAGTTCTATTGGAGATTCCCAAATGAAGCTTTGAAAGATAATTGTGTAGTGCCTACTGTCAAGCATGGAGGAGGAAGTATCATGCTATGGGGGTGCATGAGCTCACGTGGATCTGACACATTAGTTATCGTTGACGGAGTTATGAACACAGAGATGTACCAACTAATTCTAAAAGGCCATATGATTCCATCCACTCATGATCTAGTCAGTAGACGATTTACTTTTCAACATGACAATGACCCAAAATATACAGCTCATTTGACAAAGGCATTTTTGTTGAAAGAAAAAGTAAATATGCTCTGTCCATGGCCAAGCCAATCACCAGAGATCTAAATCCAATTGAGGGATGTTGGCTTGAATTGAAAAAACAGTTGAAGGCTCGTCAACCTTCTAATTTGGCTGAACTTAAAGATATGTGTATAGAAGAATGGGAAAAACTGGATGTGGAGTTGTGCAAAAAGCCGGTAGAAGGCATGTCACGAAGATTTCAGGCCATGTTGGCAGCCAAAGGTGGTCACATTAACTACTAATGCAAGTGTACCAATATTTATATCCAGCAGCAATTTTGTGTTTTATTTTTTTTCTGATTATTGCTATATGAGAATAACCTAACTTTTTCATCAGATGTTCTTTAAACACAAGAAGTAATGTGTCAGTTTTAGTTTTTGCATTATTGTTAAAATAAAAATTATCCTGGCTTTATTGTGTTTGATTTATAAGGGTACCAATACTTTTTGACCATAAGTGTATACCTCCACCAATGCATGTTATTCATGTTTATATTCTTGGCTGCCCAAATACATTTTCTTGTCCTGCCATCTATATTTCATTTCACTCGCGAGTACATTATGTGAGCCCCGGAAAATTTACAAAGACTACCGAAGCAAAACTTTATGGTGCTCCCTTGCAAAAGTTCTTCTAAAATTAATAAAATAAAATAATAAATTAAGAAATGGTTATTAATTACTATAAAGATTTATTTTTACTGGAGTTCAATTAGCAAATTTTAATCTATTTTTAAAAAATAATAGTTTGTTTAGAAACTTCAGAATCCATTCAGTTGCCGTCTGCTTCTCCTTCGTAGGAAGTAGTTCTATTGCTTTCATGTGAAGTGGATTCGTGTGCATTCAGTAGTGGAGGAAAGAACTTCCGTCAAGCGCCAACAGGTATATTAATGCACACACCGTTTCACCTATGGGCTTAATAGTGGGGTCTTCATATGGCTACATGTGCACAACAAACAAGTTCTTTAGTATTTGCAGTTTATTTTAAAAGAAACAAAATAAGTGTGATTTCTTATTTTGTAAGCGTCAATGGTTTATTCGGGTGAATAAAATATTTTAATTTGGTTTGAAACTGTGAGATACAGGTTTGGCTGTTTCCTTTATAAGTGGAGCTTGTTAAGTTTGTTGTGGATTTGTTGTTGAGTTTTTGGGTATATCAGAATCTGTGATCATTTGCACATGGCAGAAATTCATCATCACAGGGTATGTCTAAATATTTAAACATTGGGACCCAGCCTTTTTTTCAACATTCTCCAGTTTATCGAGTGAAAGTGATCATCCATTCGCTTGAAGAGTATATCACTGAATTACCAATATCCTCTGTACTGCCTTTGACTGGACAGGCTAGGGAATTGTTTTTGCTAACAAACATGGCCTCTGTCTATACTGTTTTTGAGCAATTTAAGGGTTTTTTCAACAGATGATTGGGGAAGATATCAACTCTGACAGTAAAAGACATTGTCAATTTCATAAAATAATATTTCTACTAATCCATTACAGTGTCTGAACTCTATTTGTAGTCTTAACATATCCATGTAATAAAACTTTTTTTAATAGAGCAAAATAATTAAAAACGTTTAAAAAAATAACTATGACAGAGCACGAACAAAGCTCAACAGCCATAGAGAAACACCCAAATTTTGACTACGTCCGATCGACGTGAAAGTTGGTGGACAGACGTCGGCTGTCGAGGCATTCATTCCCGTGAAGTACTGTTCGTTACTCGTTAGTTTAGGTTCAACCTTGAAGGAGCGGAGTTAATCTTTTGCTAGAATAGGGAGTAGTATACTACTGTCCTATCATAATTGATTTTCAAACAAATAAAAACTAGCTATTTTGACTGTGTGTTACTAGTAGTGGCGAAAACTACAAGAGAAATACTTTGTAACAATGGAACCTGCAACTTTACATTGGCTTCAGATGGTTGCTGCAATACACTAAGTATCCTGACTCCCATTTTTGTAATGGAATAATTGCGCTACTTCAAGGTCGAACCTTAACATACAAGCAACGGGCAGTACAGTTGTTTCGATATCTTCTTCTTTACTTTTTGTTTCTTTTAAATGCATCTCAAGAAAGCAATGTGCCACAAATTAAATTTTATTTTCACCAAGATGTTTTCACTCATTTTGTATTTTATTGTTTGTAATGAAATATGATGCTGCTATAGAATTTTATCACTTGTTATTATATCAGGTCGTTGCATATCAAATGTCGGATTTCGAGATGGGTTCCGCGCTTCAGCACGGTTTTCACGTTTAGTAGCAAGTACCCATAACAAAGTGGTACATTCCCAGAGATAAACATATCAGCGACCAGCTGCCTGAAATTTGCATGTCTGCGATGATATTTAATAGCGTTTGAACCCAAGCAAAGATAGTCATGACTTCATACGAATTACGTGTGATAATGCATTATGAGTTCAGGTTGAATCGCACTGCATCCAATGCCTCTCGAAAAATCAATAAGGTATTCTTCGGTGTAGGCACTATAAACAAACATACTGTCCAAAGTTGGTTCCGAAAATTCCGGGTGGGAGTGATGGACCTGGCAAATGAGCCACGTGGCAGACCGCCCAACGTGCTGAATGACGCTGATCTGAAGCGATCTGTGGAAGAGGACCCGTCAAAAACTGTTCGGGACCTTGCAGGGGATCATGCTGTATCAGGGTCGACTGTCAGTAGACACCTTAGGACCATCGGCAAGGTGAAAAAGCAGGACAAACGAGTCCCACATGAATTTACGGAAAACCAAAAAGAGCGTCGGTTCGAAGTGTGTACGGAATTGCTTTTGCGCCGTGAAGAAGCGGGGATTCTTGATCGCATTGTCACCTGCGATGAGAAGTTGCTCCTATACAATAATAGGAAACGGTCAGCACAGTGGCTGGATGCTGATGAACCTCTGCGACAGTTCCCTAAACCCCCGTTTCACCCCAGGAAGCTCATGATTACAGTGTAGTGCATTACAGCTTCAGGCAGCAGGGGGAGACGATCCCTGCTGGGACCTACTGTCGTGAACTGCATCGTATGCACACAAAACTGTGTCAGCAACAACCTGCAAAGGTGTCCTTCTGCTGCATAAGCTACAGGCTCTGGGCTACGAGGTGACAACCTACCATCTTTTCCAGAGCCTGGACAATTTTTCCTAACCCAAGCAGACGTCGAAAACGCATTCCGGAAGTTTATTGAGTCCCGTGACCATGGATTCTATCGGAGAGGGCTCGAGAAGCTGCCAAATCGTTGGCAACAATGTTTGGATTGCAATGGGGGTTATTTCGAAAGATGACCTCTGCAATCCAACATTTGATATACAAGGACCTGATAGAAATACTATAGTTTAAATGTCTTTTGCAAATGAAATGAAAATTTGTTACATTCAATTTTTATATACAATATTCATAATATACTGAATAGTCACAAATAATTTAACAGCATTAACTATATAATGTATTTAAATCTTAATTGTCTTCATTATACTTTTTTTAAATATATTTGCAGGGTTTTAGTGAAGATTCAAAAGAAGAGTCCCATTTGGGGGAAAAAGATGCCCATTTAGTCTCATTTTACATCAGAATAGAAAGAATTTTGTGTTTTATTGGTAAAATTTCCACGCTGTGAGATGGTTAATTCTCTTATTTAAAAACATAACTGACCTCGAATTCCAATTTATTTTCACAGGAAAACAATGTTGGATATTATTAAAGATTTACACTTGACAGTTCAGAATATAGTTGCAGGGATTGCCTTCATTTCACAAGATCCAGATGATCATGAAACCATAACATGGGAAATAAAAAATGGCATAAATCAACCAACAGTGACAATTTCATATAAGCTGAATTTGCAAGAAAATGCTGATGTGTTGGAAAATTCATTAAAACATGGAGGCAAATTATCTAAACTTAACAAAGACCAGCTAAAAGCTTGCTATCAAGAAACCACTAACTTCTTGAAGAGCAAAGTTTTGCAACCAAATGACAACATAACACATTTGAAGGAAAAGGTTTTTCCTGTAGATGAACCCAGTGCCATACTTGCTTCCCCTGTTCATAATCAGGAGCAGTCACATATTACTCCAGAGGTTCAAATAAAAATAGAAAGATGTAGCGATGATGAGTTGAATGAATTTGCTCACACTGTTGAAGGTGAAACAAGGACTTCAGAGAATAGATATTTTGAAGAATCATTTAATATGATCTGCCACAGTGATGATGGTATAGCTACTTCTAGTGATGAAGTATCTCATGGTGACAAATTCATTCTTCCTTCTGATCGTGAGCGACTCTCAGAATTGTTGAAACTCTTGTGTAAAAATGATAAAAGAGTTATTGATACTATCTCTTCTGAAACCCTTCTTAAATTTAAGAAAGATGCAGAAAAGTGGATTGAGAACTACTGTTGTGAAAGAGTTGTTACAAATAAATCTTCTGTGGATTTGCATATGGCAGATCTAGAACAAAACACAAAGGAAACTAATCTGGTCATCTCTGATAAATACAGAGATGCAAACTGTTCACCAACTCATGATATAAAACCGTCTATATCAGAACATTCAGAAGTGGACATATTTACCCCTGAAATAATTCTAAAGACTAACAAATGTGAGGAAGCTGATAATTTTACCACCTTAAAAAACGTGAGACGGCAACCAATGAGTAATTCAGATGACCATCTTCATGATATGCGTATGGCAAGTTATTCAACTACTATCCAAGAAACAAATGAATGTAGAACAAAACTATTCACGTGTAATAATTGTCACAAAAGTTTCAGGTTAAAAAATGACTTGCTTGTTCATGTGCGTATACATACAGGAGAAAAGCCTTTTCCGTGTACTTACTGCGGAAAATGTTTCAGGGACATGAGGGATAAACGACGACATGAAAGAATTCATACTGGTGAGAAGCCATATGCCTGTAAACATTGCAATAGAAGATTTTCAAGAAACCATCATAAGATGAATCATGAAAGGACACATACTGGAGAAAAGCCTTTTTTGTGCAATTACTGTGGAAAGGGTTTTACTCAAGTGAGAAGTAAAAGGATGCATGAAAAAAATTCATGCAAGAAAAGACACCATTATAGAAAGGGAGAAAACTTTCAGATTACAGAGATAAAAAACCAAATATGAACAATATAATTGACAAAGAGTTTGTTTTTCTTTAAAATGTACATTAAAACAAGGAGAAATTGTTTTATTATATTCCATTTCAAGGAGAAAATCAATAATAGAACATAATTATTTTTTCTTCCCCTTCCTTTTGTAAAATCCTACCTGTGGGTAATCTGGTTATTTTCTGTGTTAATTGATGACTAAATAAAGTACATATATAGTACATTTTAACTGAAATCATTCTTTAAAAATTGGCAAGTTCCATACTAGATAAATTTTCTGCAGAATTGCACTGCTTTGTGATGAAATTGCCCCACCAACAAGGAGTTATCCGACCTTATCCATATTTAGTGGGGCGGGGGGGGCGCCGTCCGTCTAGTAAACAATTAGATGCATGCTCACGGGACATGACCATTTGGGTTGATACAGGGTGTCCGGGTGCCTGTATAGGCTCATCAGTTGACACCTGTGCAAGACTTTCCATGCAGTAGGGAGGAAGCAACTGCCTCGTGAACGTACAGTACTGTAATCCGCACAACGGTATCAATGCCGCGACGAGGACAACAACAACCGTTCACGTAATTAACGAACTTTCAACAAGGTTGGATTATTGGCCTCTCAGAAGCTCGATGGTCAAGCAGACGGATTGCTATCCGTATGTCGCGGGACGCACGGACGGTAGGCCGATGTTGGAGGCAATGGTGAGAGGAAGGCACACATGCCAGAAGACTAGGCTCTGGGGCCCGGAGAAGCACATCAGCTCGTACCGATAGGCGGATACTGCGAACAGCGCTAGCAGACAGAACCATCCCCCTGTGGCAACTGCTTGACAACATCACTGTTTCCGGTACTGCTCCAGTGTCAATAGCGACAATAGCACGCCAGTTACACACCGCGACAATGTCTGCCAGGCGTCCATTGTCGTATCTTCCTTTGACACCTGAGCACTGCGCGATACGACTGCAATGGTGCCATGAACGAGCGGGCTGGCAAATGGAATGGTGCCCAGTGGTCTTCAGCGACGAATCACGCTTTTGTTTGGACACCAACAACAGACGCGGACGGATGTGGCACAGACCATTGGAATGTGCCAATGAACAATGCATCCGGTATTGCCATCGTGGACCAACACCCAGGATCATGGACTGGGGTGCCTTCGGGTACGATACCAGAACGCCTTTAATCACCATCTAAGGCACCCTGACAGCAGCATGGTAAGTCATACAGAATCTGCAGCCCGTATTACTGCCCTTTCTGCACACCATACCCAGCACAGTCTTTCAGCAGGAGAAACGTGGCAAACATGAGCATGATGTCAACTGCCTGCCATGGCCCGCAAGGTCCCCAGACCTATCGCCAATTGAGCACGTGTGGGACATGGTGGGGCGTCATTTCCGATCACCCCGCAATCTCCATGAACTGACACAGCAGGTTCACCAGGCCTAGGCAGACGTACCACGTACCCCAAGATGACATTCGCCACCTGTATGATCACCTGCACCTGCGGCTGGAACAATGCATCACCGCTAGAGGTGGTGCCACAACCTAATGATGCCGCTTTCCGTTGGGACACCCTGTACACGTCTTGGCTCCATAACGTAATAAAGGTGTGTTCAGATGTATCACTTGCTGTATACCTACTTTTGGCTCATTAGGATAACACCTTGTGGGTGGGGCAATTTCATTGCAAAGCAGTGTATTTGAAGTTCACAGGTTTCTAAACATCCAAATGTTTTAAATTGTATTTACTTGATATCAACCAGTTGATGAAATATCTTAGCATTTGAATCAATTAGCCTTTTTCACGTTGACGAGACTTGAGAAATGGCAGCGTCCTTGATAGGTTGAAAACAAAGCTTGTACACATGAAACCACTGTATGTGCCAATTTATAGATCAATAAGGACCACTGTTAGTTCATTGCATTTTAACTCTGAACATTTCACTCATTCACTTGATGGATTAAGATTATTTAAGAAGGGGGCTATTCCAAGTAAATTTGCACGGAGTAAGACTAAAGAAATATCACCTCAAAAATTTCATTACTTTTATTTATTATTTCATTAATTAATATTAAAATTTGATATAAATTATTACTTTTTAACATATACCTTTTAATAAATAGAGTAAAACAATAAAGAAAATTCCATGGCACATAATTCTCCAATTCTTTAACTTTTTTGGGAACGTAAGGTATGCGGAATAAGATTAAGTCGCGATCAAAATGCCGAAAAAAGCTTAATTTTTCGTGAAGTATAGAAGGATTTCTCCTGATTAGCTGTACTCTAACCAGGGACCTTTGAGTTCGAGTTCAGGCTGTGGAATTTTCTTTACTTTTTTTCGCTATTTATTAATTAATATCGGAGGTAATTAAAATCCTCCTAAGAACATTTTCAAATTATCAGGTCGTTGCATATCAAATGTCGGAATTCGAGGTGGGTTCCGCGCTTCAGCACGGTTTCCACGTTTAGTAGCAAGTACCCATAACAAAGTGGTACATTCCCAGGGATAAACCTATCAGCGACCAGCTGCCTGAAATTTGCATGTCTGCGATGATATTTAATAGCGTTTGAACCCAAGCGAAGATAGTCATGACTTATATGAATTATGTTGAATCACACTGCATTTAACGCCTCTCAAAACATCAATAAGGTATTCGGTGTAGGCACCATAAACGGACGTACTGTCCAACGTTGGTTCCTAAAATTCTGGGTGGGAGTGACGGACCTGGCAAATGAGCCACGCGGCAGACTGCCCAACGTGTTGAATGCTGCTGCTGATCTAAAGCGATCTGTGGAAGAGGAGCAGTCTAAAACTGTTCGGGACCTTGCAGGGGATCATGTTGTATCTGCATCGACTGTCAGTAGACACCTTAGGACCACCGGCAAGGTGAAAAAGCAGGACAAATGGGTCCCACATGAACTTACGGAAAACCAGAACAGTTCCCTAAACCCCCGTTGCACCCCAGGAAGCTCATGGTTACAGATGGAACATCCGTGGTGTAGTGCATTATAGCTTCCTGCACCAGGGAGAGACTATCAAACTGTGACCTAATGTCGTGAACTGCATCGTATGCACACAAAACTGTGACAGCAACAACCTGCACTTGTGCATTACAAAGGCATCCTTCTACTGCATGACAACGCGCGTCCGCACGTTGCACGAACGACTGTGCAGGCGCTACAGGCTCTGAGCTACGAGGTGCTTCCACATCCCCCATACTCTCCAGGACATCTTCCCTACCGACTACCATCTTTTCCAGAGCCTGGACAATTTTCTCCGGAGGAAAACATTCCTAACCAAAGCAGATGTCGAAAACACATTCTGGGAGTTTCTTGAGTCCAATGACCATGGATTCTATCGGAGAGGGCTCAAAAAGCTGCCAAATCGTCGGCAACAATGTTTGGATTGCAGTGGGGGTTATTTCGAATAACACGTGTGAAGGTGTCCTTTCTAGAGGGCCATTAACGATGACCTCTGCAATCCGTCATTTGATATGCAACGACCTGATATTGTATACCTTATATAATACATTTTATTGGAATGTTATTTTTTTATTACTTATATACAGGGTGTCCAAAAATTCTGGTAATAGGGGAGTGGGGAATAAATTGCCATGCTCAAATTTATGGTCATCCATTTGCTAACTCGAAAACTATTAAAGATTTCCAATTGCTACCCTGTAGAGCAACACCACATTAGTCTAAAAATAATTTTTAATCACACCCTTCCCTTTGAAAGATTTTGAAAAAATGGGCGAGTCATACCAGCGAACCAAACTCAACAAATTCGACATGTACGCGCTCCTCGCATTAAGACAAATTTTTTTTTGTAAATAACTTGTTTCTGATGAGCCAGTTCCGAGTTATAAAGGTTTACATCTCCCCCTACCCCCCTACAAAAAATGTTTCAGTTTCTTTTCTTTCCAACTCCAGGCAACAACTGTGATGTCACTTCTCATAAAAATGACGCCACTCCTTACTGTCGTGAGCCCATACGCCTTCATGGTAGCTGTGAACGTAGCCACGGCCTTTTAATTTTTTTCAAAAAATCCCACAGCACACAGTTTGGGAAACGCTGCTTTAAATGGTGAACATAATTTAGGGGCATTTAAAAAAAAAAACTTCCACATTTCAGGAAAATTTTTGAAATGTTTATTAATCTTTTAGAAATAACATTAAAAAATTGTTAAAATTGTACTTTAAATGAACAAAGGCAATGGAAGTGGCATTGAGTTTCTTTTTGTTTCAGACACATGGAACTTGCCATTTTTTCTTAATAGCCTTAAATTATATTCACCAACTACTTTTAGTTCAAAACAAAGAATAAATGCCAGAATAATAATAATATAATTAATATTATAAAACTGAACTAAAATATATTGCTTCCTAAATCTAATATTACTATAAAAAAAAAAAAAAACCCCCCCCCCGGCCTACAAATAGAGGTAAATTGGTAACATCACATTATTTTGGTGAATACTGACTATTTTTGTTTGAATATCATCTTAAAAGGATATTTGTTGGTGTAGGTTAACATGGATTGCATATGACATTAGGTATGTGATTGAACATAATTGCAGTATTGAAGGATATTTTATAAAGAATTAACACTCTCAGTGATTTCCATGATCTGTACTGTTTTGCTTAAGCTATTTAGTCATCTACATTTGAAAATAGATAAAAAGTTCTAGGAGGAAATGACCCCAAACTTTAAATTATATTTAGAAATGAAAAGAAAAATAATTAAATTATCTGATCAACCTAGGGATTCTTAGTTGGATTCCTTGCTGCTATCAATTCTAGTCAATGCACATGTACAAGGTGATTCAAAAGTTACCAGTGGCTGGTCGGACATGGTGTGTGTTGTGGCTTGGTACGCCAGGAAACGTCTCTTTAAACAGCTGCCGTACCTCCTGTTTGTATTTGCCAGCGTTCCAGAACATTCTCCAGTAGGAACACACGCTGTTCCATTGTCAGCACCATTTTGCTACTACTGCCCTCTATACACGTTTCCACAGTAACTTTTGTATTGCTCTGTAGTATTCAGCCTGCAATTTCTGCAGTCTCTTCTACAGTATTAATAATACTAATTAAGTAATTATATGTATTACTACTCTTATTCCCGATTTTTAAAAATATGCGACACAAAGCTGAGTAAAATTAAGAGAAAATAAGCAATGTATAATTTAACTGATTTTTATTTCTGCTTTTGCATTTTGCTGAGCTAACATTTTAAAATGTTCTTTGACATGTTTGGCTACTCGTATTTTTTTCCTTGCCCGAGATTTTTTCTTGACATCTTTGTCAGGCTCATTATTGGGTCTTTTCTTGCGCTTCTTACACGACAATGGATTGGGACCACCCTTCTTTCGTTTCTTTTTTCGAACAATTTTATCAGCATCATCATCTCCAAAGTGTTCCCTCTTTAAATTTTTTAATGTTTCGTTCTCAAATGTAGTTGGCACAAACCTAAAAAGAATTTTGTATAAAAACTGTTAGTTTAGACCTTTTTAAATTTTACCAAAAAGACAGCGAATAAAATGATAAAGGTAACTCTATTTTAGTTTTTGTTTTGAGCTATTAACTCGATTTTTTTTTACCACAAACTAGAAAATGTTGCACAATCATTTTTTTTAATGATACAACAGTCCTGGGCAAGCAGTGGCTGGAGAGCACGAGCTGCAAGTGAAAATGCTCCCTTGCTGCTTTCGAAATGAGCCCTAGTAATTAAGTTCCACATTCACAAAGAGGAGTTGGAATCTAATAGAATGTACTTAAACCTGTAATCCATTTTAATTCCTTGAATCACTTTTAAGGGATAATTACTTTGTTCGAATGTGAATAGGAAGGGAGTAGTAGACATTGTATTTATGTCACCAACTTATTTCAGATTTCAGAATCAAATTCGATAAAGCGATTCCATTTATCGCTCGTCAGTTTTGGTTTTTTTTTTCAGATTCCTTTCACACTTCCCTTCTCCCTCATGTACTTCACTGCCATTGCTCCGCGAGCTGGCTGTCAGCATTGTCTGCTTGTGAGAATGAGCTGGCTCGCACAGGAATTTCTATGCCCAGGACTGACATAACTTACAAAAAAAGTAAATTTCACTCCTGATATTCTTAAAATTGCAATGCCCATTAATAATATTTTTGCAAAATTTAATTTAAAACTTTTAACCTTCTTGAGTAGATTATTTCTTAAGGAGAGGAGAGAAGAAGAAAAAAAAAAAAATAACACAACAACAACAAAAGTTTACTTTAATCATAAATACTGATAAAACTCATTCTAAAACAATACAATTATAACTACAAAATTTAGTTTGAAACGTGAAGAAACCTTTAATTTGATATAAGATCTAATATTGAAATGTATTGAGTAATTATTTCAAACTCTTACTTTGCATCTTCTTGAGATTTAGCTAATTTTTCAGTAAAACATGATGGTTTTTCCAATGTGGGAGCATTAAAAGTTAAATACAGAATTGGAACAGCTGGCATCTTTTGTGCCTAAAAATAAAAGATTCAATAAAAGACAATGCACACACCTGCTGCTGTAAGTTTAAAATTGTTACTAGCATCTTAAAAATCTTGCAGATACAGAGGAGAAATGTCTGCAAAAGATATGGTGAAGTGTATGGTTATTTCTTGAATAAGCAAATTATATAAGTGACTGTTGCACTGAATGGTTTCTTGGCTTCTGTCTTGTTTGGATACATAATGAAGAGTGGCTTTACAATATATAACAGAAAATAAACACATCATAGTTGACATGTACTGACTATTTTTGTGCATTTTATTCTCAGCTTTATAAAAGTGACAAGAAGATGTACATTGTTCTATACAGGGTAGGCCAAAAAAAAAAGTCGCCACTGAAAGTTTATAAGTCCAATAGACTTAACGTTAAATGGAACGAGTCAATTTCTAGACGAGGTGAACATAATCTTAAATAATACACAAATTGTACACTTTTTCGATCATTGTCTCTTTTATTGAATATGTATTGACTAATCACTTCTTGCCAGAACTCTCGGTACCCATCGCCTTAACATTAACGTCAAATGGAATGCCTGCCTTAATTAATGGTAGCGTTCTTCCTTCTAGAATCGCTCATCCCTTTGTGGACAGTTTCCATTGGACTTAGAAATTTTCAGTGGCGAGTTTTTTTGGCTCACCCTGTATAAACAATTTTTGGGTATACAGAAAAAGATTGGATGACGAGAATGAGTAACAATAAGAGAACTTCTATCATTGATAGTATTAGTGACAGTGGTTAATCACATATGAGATTTAGGATATGATACACATCAAACTGTGTGTTATAGGTGGGATCCATCTGTGATTTGTAGATTTCAATACTTTCAAGAATAAAAATTCTTGATGGTCTTCTAGAAAATTGTATAAATTCTAATGATTTAAAGAGCGAAAAAGCCCAAGAATATAATGAAATCACCGGAGGAACATACAAAAGCACTTCATGATGAAATGAGTTATATTGATCCATCTCACCACAGGTATTGTAAGTATCCAATTATTTCATAACAAGATTTTATCTGCGCGCAACTTGTGCGGTAATTACAGTAGTTTCAAATTCAGTTACAGTAATATTTTGTAAAGCTTGCACATTCAAATTATTTCGTGTGACGAACTCACATGTCCTTTATTTGTAGTTTGATAAAAATTGTTGCTCAGACAATAATGGTAAGGTGACTTTTCAGTTCCGGCATGTGCTTGAAGCCAGCATCAACAATGCTTAAACGTGCAACAACAATGCAGAAATGTTTTTGTGCCGAACTCTCATGTTCTCCTTTATTTATAGTTTGATTTACAGCTAGCCATATACAATAAATAAGACCAACAAAAGACAATAAAATTTTGTTTTACAATCTAAAATTTGTTACATTATCAATATTTTATATGCTCTCTTACTTTCCTCCTAAGTTCAAGATCCTGGGTAGCTAGAAAATAATGAGCTTCATTTTTCTGTTTAAACATAGACAGTAAGCATTTGGATGCCGATAATGGTGATTTCTCATGCCCACATTTATGCACAACAAATTGCTTAACAATTAACGTGGCGCCATATAATTTTGGACCTATAGGAAAAAAAACGTTTAAGATATCAAATCTACAAGGTGTTATTGTTCTCTGAACTGGTTTTATAAACAACTGAAGAGAGGCTTTGCAATGCAAAATTTTAGGTAAAAAAATCAGACTTGTTTAGACATTTAATACCGCCTTTAATCAGGGTACAAGGGGAAAGGGGGGCTGACAGCCTTTACATAGCGATATGATGAACGATACTGTAAATAAGGGCTGCTAGTCCCCCTTTCCCTTGTACCCTGATGAAGGAGAGATTAAATGCCGATTTTTGACCTAAAACATCATGAAATGGAGAGTTCTCTTTACTGTCCTTATTGATGAAGGCCTTGCAGTAAATACATTAAAATTTTGGACTGTAAGACCTCTCTTTAGTTTAAGATATCACCTTATCAAATAATTTTTAGATTATAGATAAAAATAAGAAAGAAAATTCCATAGCCTGGACTCGAACCAGGAATCTTCAGCTAATTGTGCTGATGCCCTAACCAATTGGGGAACCGGACATTTGCTCCTAACTGCTTATACTGCTTCAGCATCCTTCTTGTTTAGAATGTAATTAATAACTATAAAAGAAATACAACTATTCACACACAGGAAATAAAATTTTTTTATTAAGTAAAAGGTAAACAATACTAGAGCGTAAAAATTAAATAATAACATAGATACTATGAGTGTAAACCATCATAATAGGCTCCGTGCAGGTGTAATTGATAGTATGCCAAGTGGCAGAATTGCACAGTTTTTATAGGGTAAAATTGTCTTAAATTGCAATGAATTAAACGTTAACAAAATCTTAAAAACAACTGTGGAAGGTTACTAAAAAGTTGGAATTAATATACTAAAAGTAGACATGCTGAAGAAGGTAGTGTAGCTACTGAAATGTGCATACATGTAACATGCATATATATAAGTATTTTGGATTTGCAGTGTATTATTAATTTCTACTTTTGGATTAAATTATTAAATTAAATTAAACTGAAAATGGGTCTTTAGAAGATTTTTTCACGCCATACCTCCGATATTAATAATTAAATAGAGAAAAATAGTGGTTGCTTTTACCACCTAACCCAAAGCACATGGCGAAAAGTTCAGTCTGGGATTACAGCAATTATACATGGATCAGGAAACGGTAAGACACTTTTGCGGGATGATCGATGGAGGCATTCCTACCAGTCGAAGATGTAAAGGTCGGAGCAGATTATCTTTCGCGAAATGTGCCTGACTTTGCAGGACTCCAGGACTTGCTGGACTATTTCACTAGCACTTACATGCAAGGCTATCGTGGGGCCCAGCCTTCACCTCAGCTCGACAGCACAATTCTCCCGACGACGTTAAGATCGATTCCACCTTTGTTTCCGCCGGAGCTGTGGATTAGACATGCCGCGCAAGATCATCAGCGGCTAAGCTGCGGCTTAAGACCCTGTGCTTGGACTATGTGAACCGTAGGAAGACATTGCCAGAATTTTTAAATGGTATAGGCCATGCTATCCGATTGAATTGAAAGTCCTACACCATCATATTTATGTTATTGTTTACCTTTTACTTAATAAAAATTTAATTTCCAGTACGTGAATAGTTAGTTGTACTTCTTTTATAGTTATTAATTACATTCTGAACATGAAGGATACTGAAGCAGTATAAGCAGTTAGGAGCAATGTCCCATGTGGCAAATGTCCTACACCCAACCAATTGAGTCACCGTGGACATGGAAGCAGTACGCTATCTACATGTCCTATGGGCTGGTTAGAGCAGTACCTAGTTCACAGGTTGGGACTATCTTTCCTAATGGTGTAATATTCTTTAAAGAATAACTCGAGAATGGTCTATGAGGTTTTTTTTATTGCATGCCAAACCTCAGGTGTTTAAATTATTGATGAAAATAAATAAAAAAAATGTTGACCAAAATTTGTTTCCTTATGGCTTCAGAAAATAATTTAAAATATCACTTCTTATCTAATACTGTTCAAAAGGATAAACTTTGATAAATCATTGATACAAAAATACTCATGACTCATCAAAAATAATTTAGATTATTTTGATAAATGACACTAATCTCTTTGCAGAGCTGTTTCTCTCTTAACCGATTCCTATGTAAATCAGGTTATCCTTTATTAACATACAGCCCACATAATGTTGAAGAATAGTTTATAACATACAGCTCCACAGTTGGCTTGGCCAGTGCCAACACATTACACCATCTTTAAACAAAGTCGTCAAATTAAATATGGAATAATTCTTTCTGGCATTTGAGGGCTTTCAACTGCACAAGTAATTCTAATCAGTTCTCAACCTTTTTGACTCTTAGAGCCCTATTTTGAAAATCAATCTATATGGTAGAACCCCTTAGGTCTACCGTATGCCTTACAAGTTAAGGCCTTGTAAGGACTTCCTGGATCGGGTGTGGAACAAGAATTGAGAACTGCTGCCTTAGCCTTTTGTGAATGTCAGCAGCAGCACACCCTTCTTTGTCAAAATCTATGTTGTTGGTCTTGGTTTTTGCTTCATAACCAAACCTAGTCAGTGTTCTCCCCAGAAAATTTTATCAGTGGAAAGATAAAATAGCCAGGCAGACAAAAATTAAAAACAAATAAAGTATTATGCAGTGGTGTGCAGTTTTCGTGTATTCAGCTGGGCGGTCGCCAAAATCAGCCAGGCAGTACGCCAGTAAATGGGGCTGGAGAGAACCCTGCTAGTAGTGCAGAAATTGGGATGATGAATGAAATTTTCTTTACTAATTAAAGCGCTGTTTCATACAGATTGTGTTATGTATACTGAATGCAAAATCGTTGTTAAATATATTGGAAATAAGAGAAAAAAACTATTAAAATCAGCACCAGAAACATGAAACCAAGCCTTCCAGCGAAAACGATGTCCAACATCACTTTCCAATAAATACAAAGATTTTATCCGTATATGAGCTTGATTTGATGATTAAGCATTGTTGGCAGTAAGCTTTAAGTATTGTTGGCAATAGTAATGAACAGGAAAGTGACATCATAACACTCTGAGCCAAGTCATTATCGTTTTCTTGTGGTGTCAAATTTAATATTTTTTAAAAATATAACCAATTTTTTCTAAAAAACAAATCACCATTCTTTGATGTGGGTAATCATACTGTAGAAAACAATAATTTAAAATTTTCATGCACGATCCCAATTATATCAGCAATGCAAGAAAAATTATCTGGTGCTTCTATTTATCAGCTGCCATTTGGCTTAATATGTTTCAGAGAAAAGGACAAACAGGCACTGCTTTCAGTTGAATCCTCAAAGTTTTATAAATTTCCTTAGAAACTTTGCTTGACACTTTTTTCAAGTATCCATATACAACATTATCACAGGTAACTGCTCAAGTGGAAATAGCCACACCCACAATTGCAGTTCTGCACCACTGCTTGCATCCAAGTCAAGAAATAGAAGTTGGTCCTTACAATAAAAGGCTTACATATTTTATTGTTCCATTAACGTCCTGGTCTGGAGAACATACATTGGAGATGTTTATTTAAATTATTTTAATTTGGAGATGATCTCCTCTTGAAATTTATCTTTAATTTCAAATGATAAAATGAAGTGATCGTTATAGGCCTATATGGCTGTTTAAAGTTGAAATGAAGTGATCAGACTAAACCTTCATTCAGTGCTTAAAATTTAAAAATAAAATGAAAAGATTGGCAAAATATCCCTCCAGGGGTAGGAAATCATAATCTCGCCAGTCTTCTATCATCTTTTACACTTCAGTTTCAGTTTAGCCAAAACGGAGATCATTTAATAAAATTGGAATGTTAAACATGTAAATTTTCATTAGAGAGGATTTAATGTAGAGTATACCTAAACGTTCCGTTTCGATTATAACGCATGCAGTTGTTATGAATTTGATGTCACTGTCGAAATATTTCGGAAGTTGTTCTTTAATGTTAACTTTGTATGTCAATGCCGCTTGACAAAATGTCCCGTCAATGAGTACCTGATACGGTGCACGAAAACCAAAATTGTTCTTGTAGAAATTCAGATAGCGATGAACTTTCTTCTGTCGCTTGATCTTCATTATAATGGATTAATGCTTAATCGTCGGCGGCCAAATTTTAGTTCTGTAGCAGATTGTTAAAAAAAAAAAATCACCACGTGGGACCAATCAACTATAATTGGTAACGAAAACAAATGTTTCTAATTGGCCTGGATAATTGTAACAACAACGTGGGGGCGGCCATTGTAGAACATGGAATTGTGGGTAATAGTCCTTTAGCGGTTCCAAAATGGCGACAGCACGGGGATCTCGTCAATCTGAATCAGAAACGCCAATAAACTATGTTCAGCTAGATGGATTGGTAAAGATGAAAATTTTGCTTTCATTTATTGCGTTTCTTGGTACCGCGTTTCTTGATATGCTGTAGGGCGATAGCTCATGGCGTTGTCTTGAAACTCGAATTGACTGGTTGTAATTGAACACGCATGGTGCTCTCCTTTCATTCACAGATTGTTCATTTTCTTTCTGAATATTTGTAGGTTATTTTAAAAATTATCAAACATTGTCACGAAGAAGGTGCTGGCACAACAGATGTTGCTCAAGGAGTTTTGCTTGGGTTAGTGGTTGAAAATCGTTTAGAAATAACGAATTGTTTCCCCTTTCCTCGTCATACTGATGAAGAAGACTTCGATGAAGGTATGCTGCGTATAACTAGCGATCTCATTTTTAACTCTGCGTTCTCAAGTAATTAGGAAAAAAAATTGGG
>JAHWFO010074108.1:366858-383639 GCA_023313115.1 Rhysida immarginata
CAACACTGTGTATGAAACATTAAAACTATCTTTTTTACATAATATTTTAATTTTAATTGGCTTTTTTATCTTATAAAACACGAAAACACTGAAAAGAAATCAGTGCGTAGGAAGTAAATTCAATTCGGCTATTTTGCAGAAATTAGATTAAACATTAATTTGATAGTTTTAATGTTTCATACACATTGTTGATTAATTTGTTGAACTTGTTGAGCTTTTAGGTATTTCGAGGTGGACGCATTCTCTTTGGAACCAAATCGCCTTATCGCGTTACCCGTTGATAGATTGTCTCCGTCGAGCGGAAGTTGTCACCGGAAGTAGTTCACAGCGTGAATGATGGCGCATCACGGTCATGGTCACGGTTGCAGCGGAGATAAGGACCACGATGAGACTCCCGAATTAGGTTTGCAATACACGCTGTACACAAAAATTGATATCGAGCACGTGCAGTGTCTCAACGAGGTCGTCGAGGATTCGAGCAAAGGTGTCTTCAAGCCGTGGGATGAGCGTCTGTCAACGGAAAAGGTAACTCAGTGGCGGCCATCGATTCAAACGCTGTCGTCGGTCGTCTAGCTTAAAACAAGCAAACTTGTTGGTTCGTTAGCGGTACTTATCAATTGGTCTCTGACTCTAACGATTTGTTCTTTCACTTTCTTCTTTCAAGTTTGTAGAGAGCGATGCGGACGAGGAGTTGCTGTTTAATATCCCGTAAATCGCATATATTCTATGTGAATTTTCTCGGTAAAGTTTGGATAAACCTCAAGCATCTTTTAAGTTAAATCTGGAAAATTGGATTTGAAAGATAAATAAAAGCCGTCAGTTTTTATTATTATTATTATTATTATTATTATTATTATTATTATTATTATTATTATTATTATTAAAGGACCCCCCCCCCCCCCCTCACCCAACTCTGGAATTTTGCCCTTTACACTTATTCCCCACCTTTACACTCATACCCTGAATTCTGATTGCACACGTTGCTAATCAGGCAGTTCACTGAACTTCAACCCAGTGACTATCAGCACTACGCAATTTTGATAGTTTTTCATTTGAAGTCGTTCGGTTATGTTTGGTTCGTTCATTTGTTTATATTTTAGCTATTAGGTAGGCCAAATTTCTCTTAAAATTTATCAGGGTGACAACAGCATGGAAAAGTGAATGAATTTTGAAAAGCCATTTCATTGATATTACATTTTTTTTTCCTACCCCATTTACAAACTTTTGAATATTCTCAGTTATAGGAAATGAGTTAAAAAAAAGTCAGGAAAATTTGAAATCGTATTTTTGTGACCATCCTGATTATTCAGTTTTGCATTAGATAACATCACTCTCATATGAGTGAAACAGGAAAAAAAAAATTAATTCCTGTGCTTGAAATGAAAGCAATAGTCATACCTGCAAACTTGTACGGTTTTCTGCATGATGTAGTGTGAGGTAATTGTGTGATTTTATGGATAGCTTCATAATGACAGAATTTTGCAGACATGTCTGATATTCTTCGGTGGACACGCGACTGGGCTTAATTGGAATAGATGCGGTAGATGATGGCAAGTCTATTAGGTCTGTATAGCACTAAAGTTTGTGAGGATTGCAATACATATTACGTCATTTCTAAGTGTTCTAGTTTCAGATCAGTACTACAACAATACTGTATGCAAAAAAAGTGAGTATTTTGTGAAACTTACACGAGCTGCAGTGACAGCTGCTTTACTTAAAGGTATTGAATCAGACGTTTTTTTCCTGGGGAATTGCCTGCCAGGCTCTTTGTTTTACGGGCTAATGCCCAAGTATCCATATCCCATAAGTCAGTGTTTCTTAAACTTTTAGGCTTGCAGCCCCCTTTCAGACTTAAAAATTCCAAAGGACCCCTGAAACATGATTGTCCTAGTGTTTTATCCATATGAATACAAATGTTTATACTTAGTAAATTTATATAATACTTGAAAAAACTAGTCTCCCAACAAATTTTTTGCAACCCCCACTTTAAGAAACGCTACCATAGGTAACATGTCTGGCGATTATGCAGGCCAGGGAAGAAAGGTATTTGCCAAATTGCTACAAATAACATTTTTGGTAACTTGGTCAGGGAATGCCCTGATGGACTAGAGCATCCAGAATGCACTGAAGGAAGAGTATGACGTACACTCTGTCCACAACTTCCCTGATGGTAGCAGTTGGTGCAGAAAGTACCTGCAATTTGCAATAGTAGGGACTGATACCCAGTGGCACTCTGCACCATTTGTTTGGTGACTGACAATGCAAGCTGAGTGATAGCGCTCACCATGACATTGCCTGATAGTTCAGGGGGGTGCTGCAGGGCCTAGGTATGCACAATTCTAATCTTTGCATGTCACATCTGATCAGTCAAGTAATTTTTTGGTGAAAACTGTTGGAAGACCTCATAAATCCAATAAACAATAAAGTCGATGGTAAGTTTTCCGGATTATAGAGTCCACTGGATTTTAGAATCTTTCTGAATTTAAGTTCTGGTTCCTGTTTATCAATATAATCATGAGCTTTCCTCATGTAAATAAGTTTAGTTTACGGTATGGACTAAATGAACAAATTTCGTTGTCCATAAGTTGGCCGGTATGAGAATACAGTTGGCAAATACAGTTTGTGTCTGCAATTTCTGCATGTGCTATTAAATTAAAAGTATTAAAAAATAAAAAAAAATATTATCACTTTATAGTTTGTCCCATTCCATATTTATTCCTGAAAGTTTTGTCCAATTATTATTATTATTATTATTATTATTATTATTATTATTATTATTTACATAGCTATAAATTAACCTAACATCTTAAAAAGAAAAACCCCTGAAAAGTGAAAATAATTGCACTTTTCTCCAACCCTTTGGTGTTCTATTCTCTTTGAGAAACAACTGGATCATGACAGATCATGAGAACTTGCCAGATGTAGTCTCCGACAGCACTTTCGATAAGTGTTTCATCTCTCATCTATATTTTCTCTGATCAGAATCCCATTATATAGTGCATTTTCAAATCGTTATCCATTTTACTATTATTACTGTTATCCATGTTCATTTCTGGATTCCAAGACTCTGAAGCTATTTCACATCCGTTACTACCCAAAGGTGTCACCAGAGGATACGACTATTGGAGCTCTGTGTGTTTCACTGGCATGCAAAGTTTTTGTTAAATTTCATTTTGTTGAGGAGAGTCATAAATTTGATTTAAACATTTTCATATATACTTTGTACATTATTAACACCTCATCCTTCATTTTTAAATAAAGGGTGTGGTGTTTGTTTAGGGTTTATTTTTTCCTTCCATTATTATTTATCCCACCCTAATTGGCAAGTTCAATTCAATTTATGGTATGCCATTTGCAAGGTTTGCACTAGGACCAAGAATCTATGAGTCAAATTATAGATTCTTTTTGAAGTCTGTATTTTTACATACATTTACAATCTATAGTTAATTAGATATTTAAACAAGACAGCATGTGACAAAATGAAGTGAGGTTAATATGTGATGAGAAGGATGTGGTAGATAATAATCAAAATTTAACGAGTCAGTTTTGACTCGCTGGTCAAAAAATCATGAGTCAATTTTAAGCAAAAAAACCCATTTGACATGTAAATTGCGAGTAAGCGTGAACCCTGTATTTGATTGTTAAATAGAATTGTGAGACCATAGTTCCATGTTTTTATTGTAAACTGGTACGAATTTATCAGAAGTCTCTATTGCCTAGCATTAGATTTGGAAAGGGATTTTGAAGTTTTATAAACTAGGTCTACAAAATGGTTTTAGCTACAATATAGCATGCACATTTTATTTTCTTTGCACAGTTCTTCATAGCAGGGTTTCTTTGTTACTGTATCTAAAAGTGGCAATTTGTGTGAAACAACCTGGTAACTGCAGGAGAAAGCTAAGGAAAATGTGGATACATTTTGTGGTCAGATGAAGCGCATTTCACACTAGATGCAGCAGTGAATGCTCAAAACTGTCGCATCTGAGGTACTGAAAAGCCGATGGTTATGCATGAAATGCTTTTGCACTCTGATCACGTGACTTTTATGGTGCGGATTCACTTCACATTTCATTTTTGGCCCCTTTTTCTTTGAAGAGAACACTCCTCAAGGCACTAAAAGATGTTCAATCACTGGTGCTCGTTACTGCGAACTTCTGCAGCAGAAAGTCATTCCTGCTTTACAAGAAAGACAATGTTTAGACACTACTGTCTTTATGCAAGATGGTGCAACACCGTACATTACACGACAAGTGAAGGAACTGCTTCATGCTCATTTTGGAGATGATTGGGTGATTTCGAGAACTTTTGCAACTGCATGGCCTCTTCGTTCACCGGGCCTTGTGTCTTGTGGTTGTGGGGATATCTGAAAGATAATGCCTGTGGAGGAAGAATATGGACTGTCCCTGATTTGAAAGCAAGCATAACACGCCATATCACTGCGATTCCTCAGGAAACCCTTCGCTCTACTGTGGAACATGCAATAATGCGCTTTGAACATGTCATTGACACAAATGGAATGCACATTGAACAAATGCTTTGATTTTATAAATTTCTCTACTTCTAACTTGTTTTTGTTATTATTCATGCGCCATATTTTGACGTAGCGGTCAAAATGTGTGAACTAATTTTTTAACATGATAATGTTTTAAGGCTAGACATCTATCTATAAAAAACGTGATGCGAAAACTGACACCAAAAAGTGTTACGGAAACAGTTTTGCATTGTTGTTACACGTTTAACCATTGTTGGTGCTGGCTTGAATCAAATGCCCGAACTGAAAAGTCACCTGACCATTGTTGTCTGACCAACAATTTTTCTTCAAATTTTTACTACAGATATATTATGAAATATATTGAAAGTATGGAACCAGATAGCGCAACTACACCACGCTGTCTTACCTAGCCATGTAATAGCCGAATGTTTTGCTTTCAGCATTTTGAATGAAGACTAATGAATGCTAGTGTATTGGAATAAACTCTTTTCCATTACAATAAATATATTTTATTATTCACAATTTAATTCATAAGTTATTATTTTGAAACATTTAGATTTTTTTTTATGGTTTTTGAAGTCTTCAACTTGTCTATAATTTCTGTGCGCTTTGAAGTGCTACATTTATTTCTACACATTCCTTCCTCTCTATATGTGCCGGCTAAAAAGAGCATTATGGGTGATGCATTAATTTTAATTCTTCGTCATACAAAATACACTCGTTTTGTGATTTTAGGTAGTGCGAAAAGCTTGCACGTGCCGTGTTTGTGGTCCTGCATTCGATTGTGACCATAGATGCGAGTAAGAAGGGGCACCTTAAACACAGACACTGTGTTTACTTGACATAGCGACAGACTCGATACCCGCGCTTATTTTTCCCCACTTCACTAATTCTAAGCCCTTATTCAGTATTACTGATGTACATGATTCTGTAGACCGTCCATCGATAAATAAATAAAAGGTTTATGTACTGTATAATATATTTATATATTAGTTGCATCTAAAAACATTATCATGATTCAATGTTTCGGATTGCAGATTCGAAACTAAGTCACCTTTTTATTGCAAAATTCTCTTCCCCATGGTCTGTATAACATATATCTCAAGTTCTGTCAAAATCTGATTACCAGAACGGCCGCTAGAAGGATCTAAATGATGTCACTTTAATTATAACCGCCCTGTATAATGAATTTGAAGCAAGTGGGCCAATTGACTAGATTCATCAATCCGAGGCCCGCTAATTTCTAATTTTGGCTAAAAAGATGACTGAGGTTTGTCCTGCTGTTAACGTTTTGCTATCATAGTATTGATTAAATTACTTTTTATCGGTGAATCTAGATTTACTGGAAATGTGAAGTTGAAGGGCATCATAGTTATTGGTGGAGAAGATGAGTCTCATCCAAGTAAAATGCGCCTGTAAGTGACCATGCAAGTTTAATCTAGGTCTCCCATTATAAAGCTAAAGTTTTGTTAAATGTAAATTTTTAACTATGTAAACAGATTTAAGAACCTTCCCCACATGACTTTTGATAATACAAGAATTCAAGCTGATCAAGAATTTGACATGCAGAGAGACCCTAATGGAGTGCTAGAATATCCAACAAAGTAACAGTATTTTCGTATAAGTTATTTACTTTAATAACAATAGATGTGATCTCAGTAATAGAAAATTAAACTTTTGTCTTATTTCTGCAGGATTGTAACTTTTTCTAGCATTCATGCTTTGTCAATTCATTTTCCCACAAATTTTGGGAGTGACTCTACTAAAATCTACTACATTGGCCTGAAGGGAGAATTTTTGGAGGTGAGTCTTTGACCTTTAGTTCGTTCTCTAAAAGGAAAATAAGTTGGCTATTTAGCCCTCCTTTTGAAATCTCGACAAGACCACCTCTCAAACATACACAAATCTGTTCACTTTTATCTGAAATGTTTTGATCCATACCCCTCCAGGGACTTTCCAAAACTGAATTCCCATTTTTCACTTTTCATATATTATACTTATGTAAAAGTTAAACATTTAAATTTTATCTTAAAATTACTCCATGAAGTCTTTCAGTGTTTAAGATTTTTTTTTAAATCTATTTCTAGATTAATGTCCAAACTGAATAGGAGGTATCGCGATATGCGGCTTCCCTGTCTAACCTACTCCTCAGAGCATACAGCTCATGCGCTGTGTGCAGTTAATGACGTGATTGTGGGCAGAATTTCAAAATGGAGGAGTAGCACATGCTGTTCTGCTATTATATTATGTCTAATTATCAGTGTGTAACTTGGATATAATTCGGATACTAGAAAAAAGAAAAACTTTCGGTTATGTATCCATGGATAAAACGTCAACTTTCATCTATTCCCTCCACATTCTGAAAATAGAAAAAGAAAACTGTATTTGGATTTAGTACAGAGACACTGCCCACAGGAAGGAGAAAAATTTTGTATTGCGCAAGTCTAGAGCTTGAGCACTGTAAGGAAGCCACATATCGCGATAGCTCCTATTCTGTAATCATACCTGCCAACTTGTATGATTTTTCTGTACAAATAGCTTTATAATGGTACAAATTTTGAATACATGTATACGAGGGTTGGGGCAAAAGTCATGGAACTATTTTTTTTCTTGAAGATATCAGTCCGGTTGGAAAATGTGACATATACAGACGAAAGGACAAGGTGTTAACTACACGTGTGGACAATGAAGAGCACTGAAATATCGTAACACACTAATTTATTATGGTAGTATACAGGGTAATATGGCCTTCACTGTGAAAAAGAATGACCACACATAAAATTTTGACATAAAGTTGACATGACAAACCTGGGCCTAAAGACCCTGAAAGTAGTCCCCTGCTACTGTCACCACACGCTGCCAACGATGTGGGAGGCGCTGAATACCATCAGCCTCAGCATTTGCCGCACAGCATTAGCAATGTCCTATCGTGTTGCAAACCGCCTACCACGTAGTGGTTTCTTAATCTTGCGAATGAGATCAAAGTCACAGGGCGAAATGTCATGAGAGTACGGTGGGTGCTCCAATTCTTCCCATCCCCAACGTCGCAGTAGCTGCCCTACACACTCTGCTTTGTGGTCTTGCATTGTCGTGCAGGATTATTGCACTGTCCACAAGATCCGGATGTTTATCCCGAACGCCACGTTGTACCTGTCGCACCAGGAAGTCCCTGTAGTACTGTGCGGTCACTGTTCTGCCATGAGGAACAAAGTGGCAAACAATGACACCCCTGACGTCATACGCGACGATCACCATCAATTTGACTGGGGAAGGATTCTGACGGAACTTCTGCCTCCTTGGTGATCCAGCATGTCGCCACTCCGTGGACTGACGTTTCAGTTCTGGTTCGTATGCTCTGGCCCAAAATTCATCAATGGCGATTATTCGTGACAAGAATTGATCGCCGTCCTGTTGCCAGCGTGCAAGGTGGTCAGAGCATATTGCATAGCGCACCCACCTTTGAACTTCCGTCAGTGCATGCGGTACCCACCACGATGCGATTTTGCGTAGGTGCAGCTCATTACGCAATATCCTGTGGACGGTGCGTTTCTCGATGCCACTTGCCCTCTCTAACTCCAGTAGCATCCATCGTCTGTCTTCATCCATGAGCTGACCGATGACGGCACGTGCCACATCGGTCCGCACACTGACCAGTCGTCCCGAACGTTGCTCATCACTGGTTGACACACGTCCTTGCTGAAACTTTCTTACCCACCGTGCTACTGTACAGTATGGTAGGGCATTATTCCCAAGGGCTTCCACTAATTCACTGTGACATTCCATCGCATTTCTCCCTTGGAGAACGGCTATTTTGATGTAAGCGTGCTGCTCAACACTGGTTACTTCCATCTCTCATGACACTCACCAACCGACTGTTTTCACAGCCCTTGCTGTGCTACTACCAGCTATCACAGAGCCATCTGTTGTTCTGCATACACACTATGCCTGCAGAACTTCCACACAACACATACGTTTCTGATCCGTTCACATATCTACAAGAAAAAAAGTAGTTGCCACGACTTATGCCTCGACCCTCGTAGTAGACCTGTATTTCTGGACAAACCTCGTGGGACTTAAAACCGGACTTAATAGGAATAGAGGTGGTAGATGACAGTCTATTGGGTCCATGAAACGCTAAACTGCAGCACATGATTACATCATTCCTGTGATTAGTTTTGGATCAATGCAAGAATATTCAATGCAAAAAAGTATCTTGTGACGCCTCCACGAGCTGCAATAACATCCACTTGACCAAACATGTTTTAATATTAAATTGCCTAGAGACTTGTTCATATAAGTCTGGCAAACGTGCAGGCCAGGGTGGAAAACTGGTATCTGCCCAGCTGTGAACAACTTTTTTGGCAACATGTTAGCCATTGTCTTGATGGACTTTAGTGCAAGCAGTGTGCTGAAGCAATATGACTTATGCTCTATCTAAAAATTTCCTGATGCAGCGGTTGCTGTGCATCATAAGAGTTTTGGGATTTTGCAGTTCAGTTTATATGTACACGTGATATTTTGCATTGTTATATTGCCATGCAGTTTAGTATTTTAATCAGTGAAGTAATTTTATGGCAAAAACTGTTGGTAGATATAAAAAATTCAGTAAATGCACACAGGACAATGAAACCGATGGCAAATTTTCCAAATATCAAATACACTGGATTTTAGAATCTTTCTGGAATTGTTGAAATAAATTCTGGTTTCTGGCTATCAACATTTAAACTGCTAAAGATTCAACAATTGAAATTGTAGATTGTCAGTTTTTCTTTTGCTGGGCAGAGTAGAATTATATTGAGAATTTAAAGCAAACAATTTGGTTTCTTTATTAATCAATATTTTATTGTTACAGCCTCGTCGAGAACAGATTATGATTTGTACTTATGAAGCTCGACCAAATCCTGTGGACCACAAGTTGGAAACTATCATTCCCATGTCCCGCCATGTGCAATAAAACCCATTTGTTGGTTAACATGGGATAAGAGTGGGATTCTGCTGTTATTGTGTTGTCAGCAGCAGAAGCACTCCATTGGGCACTCGAGCCACATGTGTCGAGTGGTTCTTCTGATCCGATGATAAAACATCGGTCACGGAAGGCATAAATCTATTTATTAATAGTCAACAATGTTTAAAATGTTGCTACCTTTGTTTGTTGTTTAAAAAAGTATTTTTGTAACATTGCTATCTGTTATAAAGTTTTAGTGTTATTTTCTTTTGATGTTAATAAAGAATCATGGAAAAACCAATTTTTTCTGATCTTATCTTTGCAAATTTAAAGTTTATTTAACAGTTTTAAATATAAACATTAGCTAAAAAAATATTTAAACAAAGAACAAACAAATGATATACTCGTTAACTATCATGACAGGTAATATTCCTGAAGTGTTGGATCTTTAGGCTTCAGAATAATTTTGTCCTTCAGGCTAACTATCCATCCAGGTTGCAAGCCATGAAATAGCTGACGTGGGTCTTTAAGTTTCAGTAACCTGTCCAACTGAAAAGAAAAATGCTCTTAGATCACTTGCAAAAGCTTTAAAAAAATTTTCACTATGAAAACCAATTATGTTATTAATCACTGATGTTATAAGGGGTATTCAATAAGTAGTGCAATAGATTTTATTTTTTCTTTAAAAAAGACCTGCATCCTTTAACCTTCCCATACTAGTTAATTTGGATAAGTTTGGAAAAAATAAAAGTACATGGTAATGTTCATTTTTCAACATAGTCTCTGTTTGCAGTCTGGCATTTATTCCATTGTTGCATAAGTTTAAGCATGCCATCGCAATAGCTGCCCTTGCCTAAATTTGTAAAGAAGTGCTGGTGCATTGTCCATAACCACGGCAGACTTTTCTGGTAATCTTAGGATGAGATTTTCTTTGACCCACTTCTCAAATTTAGCAGAATTCATATCCAGATCTCCAGGGTTTTTTTTTATTTAACCAGTTTTGAAATTTAAACCAACATTTTAATGAACCCCTTTTCTCCACCAGCATGAACAATAATAAATCTGGATCCTTTACTAGCAGATTTTAAAATTCCCAACTCATTTGGTCCTTGACAGCATATAGGAACTGTTGTGGTGGTATGGATGTAGGTTTCGTCTAGGTATATAAGTGGTTATACTCTATTTCTAACTTCTTTTAAGTATCTTCTTGAGGCAACTATCTGTTTCTCAATCAAAATCTTTCTATTTGACCTGCATTTTTTGAACGGGAATCCCAATTCCTTAATCTTTTTCCTTAAGGTGGGCACCTCCTTTTTCACAGCATAAAATTCATGAATTTTCTGTCCTAATAATGCTTCATCAAATTCGTCGAACTCTGTTCTTGGAGACTATATTTTCTTCTCAGGTGAAAGAAATTTGCCATTTTTCTCCAGATTTCTTTATTCGGCTCCAATTTGTTTTACTGTTTTCTTGGACACATCTGTAGCAATAACTGTTCGTTACACCACCTTCTTGATATTGATAACGAACTTATTCATTTTCTTCTCTCCTTCAAAATAATCGCTCACTGATCTAACAAGGGGACATTACGACCTCGGAATTTTAGTTTAATACGAGACTCTGTGTAGTTGTAGTGTACCTTTAGGGTGTTAATATACTTAAATATTAAGGCGCACTATTCAGCCAATTTTAAAAAAAAGATAGTTTAAAGTTTCGAGCACCATACATAAGGGAAAGTTTTCCTCCTTGATTGTAAGTGATCCGATAGCTCAGATGGCAGCGTGGTTGCTCTCAAATTATTAACATGTAAGTGTGAGGTGGCAGGTTTGAATTCCAGTTGTAATAATTTTTTTTTCTTTACCCAAATAATTATTCAATATATTATATTTACAAATTTATTTGTGACAACCAAATTTTCACAAAATTTTCCTTTTCTCAAAATTATTATACTTATTTTTATTGTTACAAGTGTCTACGGAGTAATAAAGTAATTTGAAATTTTATTGCTTTTAAAATGTTGATTCTATACAAAATATTTTGCAGAAAATACTTTGTGGAAAATTTTGTATGGTGCTCGAAACTTTAAACAGTCTTTTTTCAAAATTGGCTAAATAGAGCGCCTTAATATTTATGTATATTAACACCCTAAAGGTACACTACAACTACACGAAGTCTCGTATTAAACTAAAATTCCGAGGTCGTAATGTCCCCTTGTAAGTATTTTCTCGGGGGGTGAAGATCTCGAGTCACTGATGAGCCGTGATGTTGTGTTTCAGTGAAAGCCCACCAGCCTCCCCACTTTATGTCCCGGTATATCACCTAGAATTACTGTTTTTCAGATTTTTCTTGGAATGGATAGTCCCTTCACTCTGTGTTGTATTGACTGAGTTATAATTTAACTTTTTGAGACTGTTCTGTTTACCTACAAGTTTATTATCCCGGGCAATGTCCCTCTGCTAGTAATTAAATGATAACTGTGATTCATTTAACATCATTTAATATTTTCTTCATTAATATTATTTTTTTTTAATAATAAAATAAAAGAATCACTTGAGGGGCCTTCTCTAAATTTGGAAGAGTATAGCCATATTTTTGTGCCAGACTGAATCTTTCTTCAGCTATTTTCTCTGGATCAGCCAGATAGCCTCTATTCCTAGCATCCATGTAATATTCAAGTGCATCCTCTGGTGGAAGCAGTCTGCGTGGGATTGGAATTCCTGGTTTAAAAAGAGTATAAATGCTTTATGTAAGGCAAGGCTTATATTTTGACAGAACTGGTTGGGTATCATGAAATAATCAACGGTAAATATACGAGGGTTGATTGAATATTAATGCCTTCATGCTGTAACTTTTTAATTTGGTAACTGATTATCAAAATTCTTTTTGTTCCCAATAGCTACATTTGTCCTCTATGGAATGCACTATTCACTTTTCGACATAGTCCCCATCCCTTTCCACGCATTGCGCCAACATATGATTAGTCATGCAAACCTGTCAGAGAAGAATTCTGGTGGTGGTTGTCAACATCAGAATTGAATGGCAGCGTTCACCTTGTGCAAAGTCGATGAGGAGGTTTTTGCACTTCGTAACTTTTGTCTTTTCATCAGCTGCCATTCAATCTTAGTGTCAACAGCAACCGAAATTCTTCTCCGATGGGTTTGCCCGACTAGTCACGCATTGCTGCATGTGTGTGGAAAGGGATGGAGACTATGTCGAAAAATGAAGAGTGCTTTACATAGAGGACAAATGAGGCGTTACGGACACGAAGGGCGAACTCAACAAACTGTGATTTCGAGAAACACGTGTTTGAAATTTTTGCTCTACCACTCTTTTAAGTTGAACGTTTTACTTTCAGCCTTTATTTTATACGATTAGGAGAAGCCAATATGCAAAAAAACTATACCACCTTATTCTTTGCTGTCTGGGAAGCCGAAAAATAAAATAAAAAAAATTTGAGCCAATGTTGAGTTCGCCCTTGGTATCCACAATGCCTCAAATGTAGCTATCAGGTACAAAAAGAATTTTGAAAATCGGTTATCAAAAAAAAAAAGTTACAACCATGGAGGCATTACTTTTCAATCAAGCCTGGTAGTTTACATATAAAACGAACAAAACAATATAAAGTGTTTACCCTTTCTAAAGAAGCCTAAAGGATCAACAGCTGCACACAATGCTTCCATGTCGTAATAGGCTGTTGTTATAGTTCCTCCGTTTTTCTCAATTGCAGCAATGACTGCTTCTGTTGCCCACTGAACTTCAATATTCACCTTGGCTGTGAAATAATTACTACCCTGCATGAACAAAATAGAATTGTACTTAACCTGTTTTATAAGAAGGCATTTCAATCCTGTATAAATACTTTTCAGACGTATCACACAAAGTACATACATACTTGCATATAAGTCGAGACTTCCCCCCCCCCACAAATGACCTCTAATGAGCACCTTGATATCTATAACCGTAAAGGAATAAATAAAGGATGTCATCATTTCATTTTTGTAAATTTTAACTGTGACCCATGAATAAGTCAAATTTGACTTTTAAACGTAATTATTTGAAAAAAAACAAAACAAAGTGTCTCTATTTAGATGCGAATATATATGGTAATTATTTTTTTTTATAGACGGTGTCCCAGAATTAACTATCCAAAATATCCAGGGCATTTGAATAGGGGCGAGTCAGATGATGGCTGACGGTAATTTTAATTACTGAAATGACATTTTATGAAGATCTCAGATGGTGATTTATAGACAAAATTTACTGCAATTTTCAATGGTAAACAGCAGCCTCTTCTCATAACAATTGGAAGTTTCCAAAATGGCAGTGTCTGCTGTCTAAGATTACTTGATATGGTATAAGTAATTCTAGACTTTGCCTAAAAAATAGATTTTTACTCTTTACAAAAATTACACTGTATTGAATCCTCAGTGGACAGTTCCTCACATGGTTCACACAGAGGAAACAACAGTAGCTATTTTGCAAGCTATAAGGGGAGCTGGGAAAAGAAAATGTTAGTTATTTACAGTGATTTACATCCATTAGTTATTTACAGTCATTTACAGTGATTTACATCCATTAGGCTTTCTTCATGAAGAAAGGATGAAAAGGAAAATAACATAGCCCCGTCATTACCCAAGACACCGCATTAATCGACCATATTCACTGTACATGGCATTAAAAAAAAAAAAATCACAGCAGCACGCAAACGGTTCACAAACAGCACAATTTCGAAAATGCTCCTACCCTAGCCCAAAAGCCAATGATCATCCTCATTTTACACGATTGAGCATGTTTAGAGCTCACTTTCTACACCCACTAAGCAAGCTCATGTCATGTGCTTTTTCTTTTGTTTTTTTTTACTGGCTGCGCACTACTGACAGCAAAGATGGTCATAATCATGTGGCTCAACCATGTATATGTCACTGTGAAAGTTGGAAATGTGAAGATTGCTGGTATGTGCACATTAACCCCTCAGTATTCGTGGTCCATCCATCTGTGGTTTCGCATATTCGTGTCAAATTTTTTTCACTCCTCCCCCTTCATGTGCAATGGGAAATTCACTTATCTTTAGTTTGTTCCCTTTTCGCTTCCTGCCTTTTAGGGAATTCCTCTCTGTTCACGTAGGAAAGTGTATTCAATGCAAGTAAACAGTATCAGTAGAATTTTATGAACCTTCTGTTGCGAACATGCATCATTGGCACAGCTTATCATGGCTTAAAAAAAGAAAACGGTGACAATCCATTTCGTACAAAACGAGCGAGATATGTATTGTCACTTGAAAATAAATAGAAAGTATTAGACATGTTGACTGAGGGAAAGAGCAATACTGATATTGGCTGAATATCCGCTATTTGCACGATAAAGAAAAACGAAGAGGCCATCATGCTAAAAATAAATAACAATCGTCTTTAATTTGAATCAAGTGGCAACTTGGCATCCCCTTCATAAGGCTTTTGGCCCATTATCTGCAAATTCTCTATAAGCAGGGGATAAGCTGTCCACACGTCCTTATTTCCCTTCATATGGTGATCATGGGGAAACCGACATCCAGATAAATATAGTGAAGTAAAATAGTTGCCGCTTTTCCAAAATCATCTGGGAGCAATTAACAATTTCTGGAAACCTCTGGTGGACATCAGAAACAAACGCTCATTTCCAACATCCACCTGTAAAAAATAGTGCATACAAGGAATAGTCACATTTCCAGCTTTCAGTGTCATATACAGGGTGACCCATTTTAAAGTTTCCCCTGGAATATCTCAAAAACAACACATGGGTTCGAAAAAGTTCCAAATGAAACTTGTTTGTCTTGAAAGAGGCAATCGAATGGTACTAAACAGAATTTTTTTAGTAATCGCAAAAAATAAATTTTTTGTAATTCTCGAATAAAACACATCAAATTGAAGCTTATTAAATTACATTTTCAATATTCGTGATAAAGTTATCCAATAATACCAAACAGGACTTTCACTCCTGGAGGAACAGGAGGCAACATTAAATTTTTCAACGTACTATCTGCCCTACCCACAAAAACCCTATCACTACTCAACACCATACACAAGATACTTGAACGTATCCTGCTAAACCGGCTACTTCAAGAACATGACAAAAGAACAAGAGAAAGTCAAGTGGGCTTTCGCCCGGGACTTAGTTGTATTGACCAAATATTTGTGCTACGCCAAATCCTTGAGCAACGTCATGAATTCAACAAGGAAACCCATGTTGCCTTCATCGACAGTGTACATCGAGATTGCATATGGAACCTTCTCCACATAGATGGAGTACCAGAAAAAAGTATGCAACATAATGAAATTACTTTACAAATGAACTGAATGCAGCCTATGGCAATCACAGTCAACCTTTTGTAGTGACCACAGGAGTCCGGCAAGGTGGAATACTATCACTACTACTGTTCAATATTTGCATTGACAGCTTATTGAAAGAATTGCTGGATCACCAAACTGTTGGTGTGACAATTTTTCCAACCAATAGAAGACTCTCAGATCTAACTTTTGCTGATGATGTTGCCTTACTAGCTGAGACTCAAAATGATCTTCAAAGTATGATCAATCATATGATTGAAGCCAGGAAAATCGGCCTTGAAATCAACCCAACAAAAACAAAATACCTCTGTTCATCTTCCAACCAGGCACCACCATTCCTGGTAAACAGCACAGAGATTGACTGAGTTGACCACTTCACATACCTTCACAAGTAACATTGACTCTCAAGGCGGAGCCCCTCATGAACCCATCTGCAGAATTGCTAGAGCCTCAAATGCCTTTACTGGATTGAACCATTTATGGAAACGAAAAGACATTTTAGGCACACAACAAAACTACAAATATATAAAGCAACGATCAGACCAGTGCTACTCTATGGCTGTGAAACCTGGCCAACCGAGCTGAAGATTGCAAAAGACTCAATGTTTTTGACCGTTGTTTGTGGAAAATTATGGGCATGAAAGTATCAAATGAAACAATACATAAAAAATGCAACACTATCCTACTTTTCGACCTGGTAAAACAACACTGCTGGAAATGGATTGGACACATTCTGCGTATGAGAAATGAGTGCATACCAAAAAGCCACATTCCTAAGCAACCCATGCTCGTCATGGAGATGTCCTTGTGGAGGTGTTCGCACAACAATGAGAAGACTGATTCAAAAAGAAGCCCTCGATACCTTACGACCTCTAAACCCTAAATCAACAACGGCTAGAACCATGGCCCAAGACCGCCAGCAGTGGAAAGCAATTGTCAACCGGATTGTTCATGGAAAACTGCCCATACACAATAAATGACCTCACAGAAGCGCGAACACCTCCACAAGGACATCTCCATG
>JAHWFO010074108.1:405377-417374 GCA_023313115.1 Rhysida immarginata
TTCGAAAAAATAATAATTATTGATAAAAAATCGATATTCATGGTTATGGCAGGGCATATTAATGAGAAATATCTCATGACCAACAATGCAAATAAAAGTTTGTGCAACAATAGGTATCAACAATGGTGTCAACACGCAATGCACCAACACAAGAATGTGAGCCATCTAGAAGGTATCCTTGGAGAGGTCCATCCATTGTGAGCCTTTAAAAAATTTTTTTTCGGTAAATCAAGTCCCGGTATATCACCTAGAATGGATTTTTTCAGTGAAGAGGTAAATTCCTGTCTTTCGGATTTTTCTTAGAATGGATAGTCCCTTCGCTCTATATTGTAGTGATTGAGTTATTATTTAACCAATTTGGAGGTTTAATTTAGCTTTTTGAGGTTGTTCTGTTTACCTACAAGCGTAATTATCCCGGGCAACGCCGGATCCTCTTTGTTATTATGGGAATTAACATTATGGGACTAACAAAGAACTGCACAACGGGATGGTAAAGAAATTTTCAACGTATCCTTCGACACACAATCTTCTTCGCTTTGAATTTTGTTGCCCTAATGCAAGATGTTTCATCCTCGCTGCTGTCTTCATTTTCCATTGACGCTATTACGACGGATTCAGCCAATAAAATTGATGAAATGAAGAACCGGTCAGCCATCATGAAACTGTTTCTCTCTACGCTCTACCCGTACGTCATCGATGCACAAAAACGTACCAGAAAAAGAGAGCTCTAAGAAATGAGCTTGCCCTCGTGACAACATTAGGAGTAAAAAGATCGTGCATGACGAATGCGCCTCTTATCTGTCTCAACCCTCTGTGTGGGGAGGCTTAAAATTGATTTAAAAATGTGCTATCTAATAGACATTTTTTCCTGTTTATTAAAAGTGTTTTATTGCTTCTTACCAAGAAACATTTGCTGGACAAAGCTCCGTTGCCCCGGATATTATTCCATGGGTCGTCCTCGTTGGTCGCCAGTCGGTACACTTCGGAGAACTCTTCGAGCACGTCGAGCATTCGACCGACTTTGTTCGTTATTATGCCGTCTGAATTAAGTCTGTAAGAGTGGAATCACATAGGGTAAGGTTATTTTTTCAAGAATTGTCTCTTAATTCGTTATATGAAGCGTTTATTTGAAAAATGGGATAAATCTAATTCTATTTGTTTCGAGATATTTCAAGGTTTCATAAGGCAAAATAATATGAACACCTGTAAAATGGTACAAATTCTTTACAAGTAGAGGCTTGGTCCTAAATTACTGCTTGTATCTGACGTGGGATGGATAAGTACTGGTCATGCACAATGTTCAAGGGAATGTCCATCCCTGAGTGTGTTGACCTTTTGAGCCAGAAGAAGTTGCCCAATTTAGGCAACGAAGTCAGCCACTCAGGCTGTTTTTTTGTGTTTTTTGCCTTATCTATCGAAGGCCGATGACAGAGAATTCGCAAGCGTTCGAACCCTAAAGTTTGTTTCAGTTTATCTTGGCAGCGCTAGAACTGAAAAGAGCACCAAGAGACAGATGAATACACATAAATATCTATTGCTCTTGATAATGATCTATTGAATAATCGCTGTACGGAATTTTTTTATCGAGATAATTATTTTACGAGATAATTTTCCTAAGGACAACCTAAACTGGGTTTATTTATAGCCGCTTCAGCCATTGAGGCATCCAGTTTGTTACGAGATGGAGCCAAGCTCGTTTGTAACGGAATTTTTTTGCACCTAATGTATAATAGATACCCTCTTTCTTTTCGGCAGAGGGCCGAACTGAGAGTATACTCACTTAATTGTTGAATGCAAGCTCATTGTCCACGTTAAAATAAAAAGAACTTTTTTCCCTATCAGTGGCGGCTTGTAGCTAAAATTTCTGGGGGTGCTGCGTCGGAAAATTGTAATTTTTTCACGCACTAAGGAATAGCTAGTGTTATTAAGCTTAAGGATCATGTAATATAAATGTATAAGAATAGTATTAAAGGAAAAAAAAAGACACATTATATTGAATTTTATCGATATCGAAAGTGAAACTGGGGGTGCTGCAGTGCCGCAGTGCCTATGGACGAGCCGCCACTGTTCCCTATGTAACTCAGCACTATGGACCCCTTACTCAACGATTGTTAGATCGCTTAATTAGAAGTAATTTAGGACCGGGCCACTCTTCCATTCCTTAATGTAAATAATGGATATTAAATAAAAAATAAAATAAAATATAGCCTATCAAAAACAAAAAGCAAACGTGGCCGAAACAGTCTATCCTTTGTCAAAGCAGGAAGGATAATTCTCTAAAGAAAGGAGAATATTAGAGAGTTATCCTCCCTGCTCTGAGAAAGGATAGACTCTATTCGAAACGTCAGCTTTTATTTTTTCATTTAATATCCATTATTTATTGTACAGGGTGAGTCAAAAGTCGCAATACACCCTGTTTTTTCGAAAACCTTGCAGGAATTGGGAAATCTGAATATTCCAGTAAGGTATGGGTGAGGTGGTCTACCTTTTACGATGTACCGAACATGGCCACCATCTTGAAATCGGCCATCTTGAATCTAAGTAAATTTTTTTAAAATGGAAAGAGGGTCGTTTGATATATCAAATAACATCAGCATTTTCTGACAATTTCATTCCTTTTAGCAGATTTGGAGTAGCAGTTATGGTTCAAAAGTTACAACACATTTTGTTTCATTTTGTAACAGGTAACTGAAGATGGCTTTGACTATGGAGGAGAGAATTGAGGTCATTTTGATGTCTGGAGAACGAACTTTCCGTGTCGCAGCTGCAGATTTTAACAACCGGCGCCCAGAAAGACCTCCAATTTCACTCATCACTGTCAGGTGCTTAATTAAGAAATTCCGAGAAACTGGGACTGTGGTTGACAAGGCACGGAGTGGCCGTCCAATAAATGCTACTGACGAGACAACCTCAATAGTGGTTTTGGCGTCCTTCGTCAAGAGCCCACAACGCAGCACACGACGTTTGTCAGCAGAATGTGGTGCAGATGTTAGATGTCAGTGGTTAGATGTTCAATTTCCTGGTCATTGGATTGGCCACCCAGATCACCTGATCTCACACCACTTAACTTTTATCTGTGGGGTCATTTAAAGCAACTCGTATATGCAGAGAAAATCAGAAACAGACACCATCTCCAGCAACGCATTGAAGAAGCGTATGGCAGCATTTCTGCGGAAATCCTTCTGCGAGTGCATGACGATTGGATTCAGCGCCTTCAAATGTGCCTTGACCAAGAGGAACACCATGTTGAACACATTAAATGACTGTCCTTTATGGAGAACAGTCCAGCCTGCAATTCCAAACAAAATGTGTTGTAACTTTTGATCCATAACTGCTACTTCAAATATGTTTACAGAAATGAAATTGTCAGAAAATGCTGATGTTATTTGATATATCACACGACCCCCTTTCCATTAAAAAAAACAAACTTGACTTAGGTTCAAGTTGGCCGATTTCAGGATGGCGGCCATGTTCGGTACATACCGTATAAGATAGACCACCTCACCCATACCCAATGATATCTATACAACTTCTGGATCGCTGACTCAATGGAGAAAACCAGCGCGAAGCGTAGCCGAAATTACAGCAAGTCCAAGACACAATAGTCGATTGATTACCTTCGGGGACGATTTTGGCCTTTCCGATACGATCTGATGATTAAAGTAGACAGGAAAAATAAGTAAAAATCTTTAATTTCTATATAGACGGACAACTTTAAATAAATAAAGGGATCATGATAGCGTTATTATTGATAAATTACATATAAAAGGAATAAAAATCCATTTATTAAACTTTTTATAAAAATACATAATATTATTGACGCGTTTTGTAAAAATAAAGAAAAATAATTAAATAAACAGAAAGATTAATAAAAATTTTTTAATGTAATTAATGAAATGAGTAAACTAAGAAATGCCGAGTGCGCTAAGGCGCAGGTCTTGTCGCTATCGGATGGGAGAGTCGCGGGTTCAAATCCATGGGTGTTTATCTTTGTGTTTGTCCCTGAGCTTGGCGCAATATTACCCCCATAGAATCAGTCCCAACTTTATCGTTGGCTTTGTACATCGATAATGTAACTCAGTTTAATAATAATAATTTAGGAAATAAATATAATAAATTCAATACGAACGGAAAATTAAACTGACATGTGAATAAAATGAAAATAAAATAACATAAGAAAAAACTTTAAAAAATGTAAAAGAATAAATAATTAAAAAAATAATGTAAATTAAAATTAATACAAGCAATAAATAAATAAGTAAGTAAATAAAATCAATAAAATAGAATAAACGTAAACAAATATTAAAAAAAATATTAAGACTGTATTATAATAATATAATATGGATTTATTTCATTATAAGATGGTTAGATATTGCGTAGCGTCCACAAAGGTAATCGACTAATTTTCCTGGTGACTTGAATTTCGGCTACGCGTTTACTCCATAAGGTTAGCGATCCAGAAGTTGTACAGATATCATTGCCCATACCTTATTGGAATATTCAGAGTTCCCAATTGCTGCAAGGTTTTCGAAAAAACAGGGTACTGCGACTTTTGACTCACCATGTATTCCAGGGTTCATCTCTCCTATATCCGTCATACCTTAATATAGTCCAAAATTTTACCTGACATTTATACCTGATAATTTTTTTCCTTATTATTAAGTAGCGGAAGAATGGAGCTACTTATTACTTTCACAATGTCTGTCTGTTCCCTTCATAATTTCCCTACCTGCATTTTTTGAGATTTGGAATGTAGCTTACAATGGGCATAACTATTTAGTTTGGTTTTGATTGGCCCACTGGGGTCGGAAATACGGGGGTGGGAGTTAGACGGGACCAAATGATCTATATGGGATTTAGGTATGTAAAGAAGTGAAATTCTATATGCATATTTCTCTAGGCAAAATCTACGTTCCTATGAAGTTTAGGCCAAATTGTCCCATTAGGTTCGGAGTTGTGGGGGTGGCAGTCACTTGGTCTTTAGAACTATGGCAACATATGGCGTGTGATATTCGGTCAAAAAGATGAGAAAGGAAAGAAGATAAGGTTTTTTTTATATTTTCTAAATACTAAGTTCGAGAAAATAAATTTTTTGATAAAAAAAAAATTGTGGGTTAAAAAGTGTAGATGAAGGGGTAAAAATTGATGAACTCAGAACTTCCGCTACTTTCCTATACCTTCCTCGGGAGGCTTAATTTCTTGTTTAGGACTAATTGCCGTGATGGCCTTTGATATTTAGAAATTGGGAAAACTCCGACTCTATATATTCTCTTTGTAAAGATGAATATTTTGTATACAAAGAAATATCCAACTTCATTAAAAAAGCTTATACAGGGTGATCCAAAAGTCAGTTCACTCAAAGATATACAGGGTGTAACAAATACACATCGGATCAAATAAACAAGAATCACGTGTTTAATATTTTTCCAAAAGCTATCCAATGATATCAAACTCGAGGGTGAGGGAGAGAACAACTTTGAAACCTTAAATAGGAACCCCTATTTTTAATGGTATTTTCAGATTGTACACAACATTTGAGAAATGACCCAACCGTTTAATGAAGACGAAGAGATAGAGGGTGGGTCTTAGAGACATTCCTCTTCTACTTTCTCATGGTCTTTAAGAATCCGAAGTCAGAATACGAACAGGGGTTGGGGTGGGGAGGGGGGGTCTGTTTGGTGTCATTGGAAGTTTTTTGAAATGTATTAAACAATTGTTTTTTTTGTTGTTTTTTTTCCATCCGATGTGTATTTCTCCAGATATTCTACTGCACAAACTTCACAGGTGATAACATACTGAACAGTTTTTTTTTCTTTTTTTTTTCTTACCAAAGAATGGATGGTCCAAAGTTCACCATTAAATTGCTACAGGGAAAAATGTTGGAAATACTCAAACCATTACCAGTGCGGAATAACCTCAATACAACTTTTAGGGCCCAGAGGATTGGCAGAGGTGGACCTGTTGCTTGGCACCTAGGTGTCCTGATTAGTCATCTCTGGATTGCTTTTTCTGGGGACACATGAAGAGTGAAGTTTATGAGACTCCTGTTAACTCAGATGGGACTTAGTTGCCAGAATTGCAGTTGTAGTTGGGAATGAACGTGACCTGCCAGGCATATTTAAAACTGTTCGCAATCAATGTCTCGACGATGTCAGGCATGTGATTACTGTTCGTGATAGCTCCTTTGGACAGTTACTGGAATTAGTTGTCAATAAAGTTGTTAACTAATTGTTGGTAATTTTTTTTTCTGTAGCGATTTAATGGTGAACTTTGGACCATCCGTTCTTTGGTAAAAAATGCTCAGTATGTTATCACATATCATCCTGTCAAGTTTGTGCACCGAGTTCAAAAACCCCCTGTGTATATAAAATGAAAACCATTAAACTACAGACGTCAAATTTGCAGTGGATATTCTTTAATCAATAGAAAATGTTCAAAGTGGCCCCCGTTCTCCTGCTTGTACAAACGAACGCGAAGGCCACATATACTTGGAAATGCGTTGCACCACTGTTAATGCGGAACGTTATTGCAACACATTCGAACAATTAGTAGAGCGGTTAGATGATACTGAACGCAGAAAAGGTTATTATCAACAGTTCACACAACACCAATCTCAATGGAATGAGTGCAATCTGCTTTTGAGGGTAGAGTAAATTCGAAGGAAATTTGGCCACCTCGTTCACCGAACCTGACTTACCCAGATTATTTCCTGTGGGGCTATTTAAAAGGTCGCGTATATGCCAACAATCAACACACTCTAGACGAACTGAAAGCAAACATTCGCTCGGAAATCCGCGCCATTTCAGAGGACATGCTGCAACGCATTTCCAAGAATATGTGCCGTCGCGTTCGCTTGTGCAAGCAGGAGAATGTTGGCTCAGTCAGTAACGCATTAAAGAATATCCACTGCAAATTGGACGTCGGTATGTTTAATGGTTTACATTTTATATACACGAGGCGTGTAGAAAAAGTATCGGACCTTTGGCAGTATCGGAAAAATGATACTTCCTTACATCTTACACGCCATATCTTAGTATTGAAAGTTTTAATGGTACCATATAGTACGATTAGAACACGTACTTCTAAACTTCATTAATTACTCATTATATTCATTCATGGCACGTCGTTAGAACACACCTGTAGGATTTAAACATTAATCCCCTTCAAAGTACTCTCTTTGGGACTGCACACACTTCTCCCATCGCCCCATCCATTGTTGGAAGCATCTTTGGAAGGCCTGTTTGAGAATGGCGGACAGCTCCGCCGTCGTGTTCTCCATAATGTCTTCTCGTGACTGAAATCGGGTTCCTTTCAGCGACGTTTTGAGCTTGGGGAACAGCCAAAAGTCGCATGGAGCCAGGTCAGGGGAGTAAGGAGGCTGACGGACCAAAGGAGTGCTGTGTTTGGCCAGGAACTTCTGAATCAGATGCGATGAATGGACGAGTGCGTTGTCGTGATGGAGCGAACAAGTTCCTGTTGCCCAAAGGTTGGGTCGTTTCCGTGGTACAGCATCACGAAGGCGACGAAGGACCGTCAGATAGTACTCTTTGTTGATGGTTTGGTCTTTCGAGAAAATCGAAAAACCGACAGGCGTTTATTACACTCACTCTCACGATGCCAGGCAGCAACTCACGAGCTTTGCATACGTGACCAACTGCACGCATGCGTATGAAGGTCACCTACACCTCGTCGCAGAGGAGAAAACCCGCGGTTCATTCGTTTAGGCAGGAAAAATAAAGGTCTGATATTTTTTGTATACATCTCGTATATATCTTTGGGTGAACTGACTTTTGGATATAGGCCAACTTACAAATCTAAAAAACTATAGACCTATTTAATGATGGCTGAAAATATAAGTAGACCAATTCACATATTTGACACGCGTACTAATTTAAAGCCATTAAACTGAGTGGACAAAAGTCACAGGAAGGGTTGTCCCATTTTAAGATGTGCCGTGTTTGACTCCCGAATATTTTCAGCGTATGGGGCTAGGGTAGACACGATATCTGAGCAGTCTGTTACAGACAGGTATGTAGCAGGTCGCGAGTTAACCGACTTGAACGTGGGATGATAATGGGTGCAAGATTCTATCGAAAATTTCACAAGAATTCGGGTTTCCGAGGTCAACAGTGCCTAGGGTGGATCTTCAATAGCGCAGAGACAATGTTTCCACACGCGTAAATTGCCCCACAGGACGACCACAAGTGTTTGGCGAATGGACGTCACGTCATCTCAGCCGAGCCATACGGGGCGATCGGCGGGCTAATGTGAGTCAGGTCGATTTGAATGTGGAGCGTCAGAAAGCCATTTCTACCAGGATTGTATGGGGACAAATGCCTTTGCTGACACCTCGACACAGAGCTCAACGACTAGCATGGGTCCGCGAACATCGTCACTGCACCCTGGAATAGTGGTGGCGTGTAGCATGGTCAGATGAATCCCGGTTTCAGTTGTATCGAGCTGATGGGCGCGTGAGAGTGTGGCGTATGCCCCATGAAGCTATGGATCCTGCGTACCAACAAGGTGGTGTCAGACAAGAGTGGCTCAGTTATGGTCATTTATGGGCTGTGTTCAGTTATCTGTGTTACTGCAGTTTTGAGGGCTCGCGGCGGAGCGACTCGCCATTAACATCACATTCAGTGCCTTCTATGACTTTTGGCCGTTCAGTTTATATTATTAAAAAAATGAGAAATCTTGATTTACTCAAGAGATGAAGTTATTGTGTCTCGAAAACATAAAGTTTCTTGTCCTAAACTTTGGTGTTGGTCCACAATTGGTGTTTATCCACAATTTATTGAAAGTGGACTTGGTCTATTTGTTTTTTGAGCCATTCATTTTAGTCATCCATTAGAATCTCAATGAAAAAAACTCTTTTTTCACAATTTTTGTCACATATTCGGAATGCAATTCGGGAGTCGCCCAAACTCGTGGACGACTCATTTAATATTTAAAAGCTATTAAGACCTTGGACAACAAAGCAAACTCACTTCAAAGTGCGTTCAATGGAAAACTGGAATTACATTATCACTCTTCAACATAGTACCCTTCTAGTTCAATGCACATACACCAACACTTGACAAGGGCGCAGATATCTCCGGAAAAGTATTCTTTTGGGCGGATGCACAGCCACCCATGTACCGCCGACCGAACCTCTTGGTCGTTCCACTCAGCGCATCCTTCAATGGATCTAATGCGTGGAAATCCGATGGCGCGAGATCGGGTGAATACGGAGGGTGTGGGATGTACTACCCTCAGTTCCTCAATAGGCGAGCATTGTCATTTCTGGCTTCAGATTTTCCCTCAGAACATCTGAGCAGGTATTACAAATCTCCACGACTGCAATGTTGTCTTCCGTGACCGGCTTGAGTGCTGGTGAATACTCCTCCGTAGTGATGCAGTTCTTGAGCTTCACTTGTACATCTGTCGACGTACTGAATCCTTATTTGATGATAAATCTTCATAAATTTTACGCTTACGCTAAAGAAATATCTCACACACACTTTGCTGCTTCTTGCTTGGTGCACGTTACAAGGTGCTGCCATCTTGTCAAACTGTTTCCCAGATGCATGTCACCATCTATTGGTATCTCACATAATGATATCTGTCGTATACGAGATTTTTAATACAACTTTACCGGTTTCCTATTGAACGCACCTTTTATTATTATTATTATTATTATTATTATTATTATTATTATTATTGAATCTCCAAATCTTCTGGATAATAGTTTATTAAACAAAACGCGTCGGACGACAAATAGAAATCCGGTTCTGTATGTTTCGCTCATTTGGCATTGGAATTTTTATTATATTATTTTAATACCTCAAGTCGCTTCTCATCCGGTAGGCACAGTCTATAGTCCAGGCATAGATTTTGGCGATGTAGGAACCGTTTTCGTTGTCCCGTTCTTGTATGGCCTCTCTGAGTGAGGAGTCAGTCTGCGGTAAGCAGTTTGTAACTCCTCTTCCCAGCCAGACGTTGGTCAAACTTAAGTTCTTCACGGCTTCTTCAATAAGAATTATGTCTTCGTTATCACTGAAATCGAATCCTAAAGAAAAAGATCAATAATTAAGTAGAGAATATAGTCGAACCGTAAGACTGAGAGCCCTCAATGGAATGATCGATTATCAAAAAAGGGGACGTACTAGGGAATTAGAGAGAGAGAGAGAGAGCATAGGTTTCTGAGAACATTACACAGAAAAAAGGTGAAAATAAAAGTTTCTTAAATCTTATAAGGGTTGACACGAGAGTTGGCATATATGACTTTTTTTATTGTTCCCATTTCCCCGAGAACTTGTTCTTGCGAATGATATCAATGGCAGTTTTTGGAGTTATCATGGATACAGACTGGGAAAAGGCAAATAATCTTGTAGTAAACAAGTACCGTTGCGATCGTCCACGATGACTTTGTAGTATCCACAAGCGAACTTTTCCCCAGCAGACATCCCACATTATTTTATTCAGAATTTTAATTCACAAATGCCCACACATTAAATAAGGGCTGTCTGAATGTCACTTTTCTCATGACGACACCTTCTTGCAGTGTGGCCATTAACTTTCGATTTTCCACTGATCGCGATGCGCATCTGGTTATAGAACTGCACTGTTCAAAGTCGATACCTATAATTTTTCGATTGAAAAATGGAAGGAAAAATTCTGCGACCTGGATTCGAACCAGGAACCTCGACTATCATGGTCGACGCCTCTATCATAGCCCAATCGCAGTCGAGGTTCCTATGCTTGGAGATCATCTCCAATTTATAATTAATTAATTATTATTATTATTATTATTATTATTATTATTATTATTATTTACTCGATACCTATGTTTTGCAAGAGGTCTTTCTGGGTCTCGAACGTTTCAAACAGTCCGTGGAAGAATTCCTTTTGCTGGACACTGGGAACACCGATGACCATTTTGAGTTTCGGTACCACGCTTCCTAGAGAAGACGACAAGAATTCCAATTAATCAATGAGAAGCGTACAGAGATATAAGAGACGAGGAGCTATCGTCTTACCATTCTGAAAGAAGTGTTCGATGAGCATGTTGGCCACTTGGATGCCCGCATTGTTGAGGTGCTCGCTGTCGACATCGTGGAGTTTGGTGTCTAAGTAGACAAGCGCTTTGCTGGCATTGTACAGGGGATCGCCTGTAAAATGGAGCTTCTCTTTTAATGTGATAGCATGAGATAGGGTTATGGCGGAAATTAAGTTTACAGTCCATGCGAATCGGCGTTTCTTGTCTAATAATTTCTATGGAAAGGGACAGTGATATTATTACAGAATTTGCGGCAGTGATAAGCTATAATTAATTAGACTGGGAAAGAAAGTCATAAGCTTAACGAAATCTACCTTAGTTATAAAAAATAAGCAACCAACCAGAAAATACTCTATACGTAATTGGGATGCCACTTGCAAATAGCAGCCAGTGAAGATTTGCCGCCATTTGTACTAAAGTGAACCGACCCTTTCGTTACATTTTGATCTGCTAAAATGTCACCAAGATGAAAGAGATTTAGATTTACAAATTCGGATCAATTAAGAGCCGTGAACGAATAACAATTAAGATTTATTGTTTACCTCTGATCTCACCATGTGACCAATCTGTAAAGTTTGCATACCGCAACCAGTTGTTTGGAACAACCTTACCCCTAAGCATATTCTTATTATTCTTAGAAGAGGGTTACATTATCGTTGTACAATGCCAATGATAACCAGAGGCGGCGCTAGCTTCTTCGGCGCCCCAATGCAAACCTATGCAAACTTCTAAAATATGCACCCTTTCAACCTTGGTTGGCACCCCATCCTACAATGCGACGCATACCGCTTTGTTTACGCTTACCGCGCCGCCTCTGACGATAACCTTAAGGCTAGGGTCACACTGGCGTAAAACGCCGCGTAAATACACCGACGTACCGACGCCAGTGATGTCACTTCCGGTAAATAGCATGGTGCCGCGCTTGGCGACGTCGTTACGTCGGCGTATTTACGTGGCGT
>JAHWFO010074108.1:417774-437520 GCA_023313115.1 Rhysida immarginata
ATCAGCGGCCAATTCACTTCTCTTTTCTGCCGCGCTCCCCTTTGTCCCCCGTGGCTCCTTCTCGCACTCCGTCGTTCCATTTTGAGGGCTTTTTCTTTAAACTTCCAACTATTCTTAATAAATCTTTCCGTCGCGGAATTTTTTCTTCATATCCACTTTCGCTCCAAAATTCCGTGACACCCTATTTGTATGGCTATGTGTGTTCAAATTTTTTCGTTTTCGCGGTGTATTTTGAAAGAAACAAAATTTCGCATTTTCTTATCTTGCAAGCATATATAGAAGCTTCAGATGAGAAACATATTTCAATTTGGTGGGACTCTGTGAGATACATGTTCGTGGGGTTCCCTTGTATAGCTATTTTTATGACACAGCACCAACTTCACTAAATGCCAAGAAATATATTGTGATAAAATCCAACCCTCAATAAGCAATATGGTTGGTAGGAAGCAAATTTTGCGGAGCATTAATTGTAAATTAATCAGATCTATCTTCTAGCATTCCAGAACACATAAACCTGATGATTTCATAATAAATAATAATAACAGTAACACCTGTGCTAACGACCAGATGAGCTTAAGGACCACTTTTAGTTGATCCCGCAGAAAGTTACGTGGGAAATCTGTTAACGTAACGACCACTTGTCTAACGCGACCAGCGACCGGCATTTTTGATCCCGTATGTATCTAAAACTACTTGTATGCAAAAAAAACTTATTTATAACGAGCACTTACGCAACCAATCAGGTCCTAACCTATAACTGCCAATTAGCTACGTCACTACACTTTTCTCGGTAATTAATCAATCAGGTGCCAATTAACCACTACATTATTCTCCGTAATCAACCATTCAGAGCCAAGACATACAAAAATGCAACCACTGGTTCTTTCAGGTACTGATATTGTTTACTATGTATGAAGTCTTTGCTTATTGTGTGCGCGGTCAATCAAAGAATATCTCAAGAATGTCAGTGAAGGTTTATCCTAGGCCAAACCTCAGATGTTTAAATTATTGATGAAAATAGAAAGAAAATTCCACAGTCTGGATTCGAACAAGGAAACTTCAGCTCTTCGCGCCGCTATGAACATGGAAGCATTACGCTATCTACTAGAGCAGTTACCTAGTTCGCAGGATGGGACTATCTTTTTCTAAGTCCCGGACTTCAAAGCTGGACACTATCTTTACCTGTATAGATAATCCAATACTTTGTACCCTTCTCCAAAAAATCCACATGGATAACACCTTTCATGTCCCAGAAGACAGTTCCCAAAACCTTAGCAGCGCTTTGCTTTTTTGGGGGGCAGAGGAACCCTCTTGCCGCCACTCCATGCTGCTTCGTTTTGTCTCAAAGGTTAAGTAATGCAACCATGTTTCATCATACGTGATGATAACTGCAATCGTAGTCGCTGGGTTCTAACAGTGTAGTTTCAGTTTCGAATAAATCATCATCAAAGCTGTCTAAAAGCACAAACGCATAGAATGGTCCACTTGACCTGCTGGCGACCGGTCGGAAGTGTTTATAGAAAATGTTAAGTTCTAATAACTATGAATCCTAGGAAAAAGCTCGAACAGGAATTCTATGTATTGCTACAAGTAAAAGTATTTTGGAAACACCCTGTATATATATATATCGCACAAACTTTGCTTTGCTTCATTCTTGACCGGCCTATTGTTGCACCTTGCATTACATGTCTTATTGAACGTTATACAGGGTGTATCTGTACAAACTTACAGCATTAGGTCCTTGTAGCCAGAGAAGCAATATACACTGAACGACCAATATATTAGAGACACCCCTTTAGCGGCGAGAACTGCCTGAATACGTGCTGGCATGAATTCAACAACGTGTTGAAACCATTGTGGAGGAATAGCAGCCCAGGCTGACATCACAGCGTCCCGTAATTGGTGCAGGTTGGACGGTAGTGTGGGAAGGCGTCGGATGGTTCTCTCCACTTCATCCCGTAAATGATCGAACGGGTTGAGATCGGGCGACCGAGCTGGCCACTGAAGCAGATGGAAGTTCGCGTCATGTTCCTCGAACCAGTCCAAGACCATTCGAGCACAGTGACAGGGAGCATTGTCCTGCTGAAACTGTCCATTCACCACCAAGGAACACAGTCATCATGAACGGGTCTACCTGATCGGCAACAATGTTCAGGTAGTGTGTCCCAAGAGAAGACACCCCAGACCAGCACTCCTCCTCCACCCGCCTGTACGATTGTCTGCTGACAGGATGGGCTCATGGCCTCGTGTTGTCTGCGCCAGATGCGCAGTCTGCCGTCCGGATGATGAAGTAGGGACCGCGATTCGTCGGACCAGGCGACCTTCTTCCACTTATCCAGTGTCCAGTGGCGATGCCTGTGTGCCCGTAGCAGGTGCGCTTTCCTATTTTGCGGTGACAGCGACGGTACTCGTACTGGCCGCCTGTTGTTAAACCCAGCTGACAAAACTCGTACAGGACGGTAACCGTGTGTGCCGAAATGGGTTGGGATGCTCCCTCATTGAACTGCGCTGCAATTTGTTGGGCTGTTCCCGTCCTGTTGCTGTGGATGATTCGTGCCAGTCGCCGTTGGCCTCGTTCATCCACGGCCCTGTTTCGTCCGGAGTTGTGTTTGTTGGAGGTTGTTTTTTGGCGTAACTGCCATTTACGGAATACCCTTGACACTGTTGCACGGGAAAACCTGAGGAGGTTCGCGGTTCGCGAAATGCTCAACTGCGCCCGTCGAGTTCCAACGATCATCCTCGTTCAAAGTCGGTCAAATCCTTGGATTTCCCCATATTCAGTCCACTTCTGCTGCTGACTGCAACTTGTGATCCAATGCATCCCTTTTATACACCGCTTCGCCCTATTCCATTGTTTGGGTGTCACTGGGAGGGCGATCCATTTTCCGTAAGAGGTGTCTCTATTAAATTGGTCGTTCGACCTACATTTGTAGTATATTTTCTCTAATTTTTATATTTGGATGGCTAAAAATACAAGTAGGCCAAGTCACATAATTGACATTTGTAATAATTTAGAGTTAAAGCTACTATACTCTGTCCAACGAAAGTTGGAGTGGGCGTGTCCACTTAAACTTCCAATTTCAATTGTTAGACAATGTTAATTCTATTTTGTTAACATTGTCTAACAATTGAAATTGGAAGTTTAACTGGACACGCCTACTCCAACTTTCTTTGGATAGAATATACACTGCTTTGCAATGAAATTGTCCCACCCACAAGGAGTTATCCGAATGAGCCAAGAGTAGGTATACAGCAAGAGATACATCTGAACACACCTTTATTACGTTATGAAGCCAAGACATGCACTCGTTTGCACAGGGTATCCCAACGGAAAGCGGCATCAATAGGTTGTGGCACCAACTCTAGCGGCGATGCATTGTTCCAGCCGCAGGTGTAGGTGATCATACAGGCGGCGAATGTCATCTTGGGGTACGTCTGCCCAGGGCTGGAGAACCTGCTGTGTCAGTTCATGGAGATTCCGGGGTGATCGTAAACGACGTCCCACCATGTCCCACGCGTGCTCAATTGGCGATAGGCCTGGGTACCTCGCGGGCCATGGCAAGCAGTTGACATCATGCAGACATGCCATGCTCACGTTTGCCGTGTGCGGTCTGGCGTTATCCTGCTGAAAGACTACGCCGGGTATGGTGTGCAGAAAGGGTAGTAATACGGGCTACAGAATCTCTGTGGCGTACCGTGCTGCTGTCAGGGTGCCTTGGATGGTGGCTAAAGGCGTTCTGGTATCGTAGCCGATGGCACCCCAGACCATGATCCCGGGTGTTGGTCCACGATGGCGATACCGGATGCATTGTTCATTGGCACTTTCCAATGATCTGCGCCACATCCGTCCGCGTCTGTCGTCGGTGTCCAAACAAAAGCGCGATTCGTCGCTGAAGACCACCGGGCGCCATTCCATTCGCCAGCCCACTCGTTCACGACACCATTGCAGTCGTATCGCGTGGTGCTCAGGTGTCCAAGGAAGACACAACAATGGATGCGTGGCAGACATTGTCGCGGCGTGTAACCGGCGTGCTGTTGTCGCTCTTGACACTGGAGCAGTACCGGGAATAGTGATGTTGTCGCGCAGTTGCCGCAGGATGGTGGTTCTGTCCGCTAGCGCTGTTCGCAGTATTCGCCTATCGGTACGAGCTGACGTGCTTCTCCGGGCCCCAGAGTCTGGTCTTCTGGCATGCGTGCCTTCCTCTCACCATTGCCTCCAACATCGGCCTACCGTCCGTGCGTCCCGCGACACATGGACAGCAATCCGTCTGGTTGACCATCCAGCTTCGGAGAGGCCATGAATCCGATCTCGTTCAAAGTCCGTTAATTGCGTGAACGGTTGTCGTTGTCGTCGTCGCTGCATTGAGACCTTTGTGCGGATTACGTACTGTACGTTCACGAGGCAGTTGCTTCCTCTCTACTGCATTGAACATCTCGCACAGGTGTCAACTGATGATCCTATACAGGCACCCGGATACCCTCTATCAACCCAAATGGTCATGTCCCGTGAGCATGCATCTAATCGTTTACTAGTCGGAGGTAGACGACCCCCCCCCCCCACTAAATATAGATAAGGTCGGATAACTCCTTGTTGGTGGGGCAATTTCATTGCAAAGCAGTGTAGATGGAACCCGGCAAAATTTGACGGCAAACAACTGTGTGGTTTCATTAACAATCATAAACAATCCTCTCCACAAAGACGTCACGATCAAGAATTTTGCTAGCACTGATGATCAAATTAACAACAATTACATACAACAATTAACGACGATAGCAATGATCAATGCGCGTGCGCAGAAGCGCCGATTTTGTTCTTATTACGCCGATATTATTAAAAAATGAGAAATCTTGATTTACACAAAGAGATGCAAGTTATTGTGTCTCAAAAACATAAAGTTTCTTGTCCTAAACTTTGGTGTTGGTCCACAATTGGTGTTTATCCACAATTTATTGAAAGTGGACTTGGTCTATTTGTATTTTCAGCCATTCATTTATTTTAGAACTGTGTTTCAATCACCATTGTTAATACAAATACAACCGGTCTATTGTTGCACAAACTTTGCCTTGCATTGCTGGTCATGCACATTGTTGGCGAGATAATAATTAGTATGCGGCGCTGCCATCATATGGAATGTACATTATTAGCGATAATTATTATTTCTCCGAAATCTCATGTAGACAGTGACCTTCTTCTTCATTTGAAGATCAAGTGTGCAAAACTGTAGAAGAAACAGGGTGATTCTAAAGGTAGTTACACACAATCAGGGGACACCAAAACAAACAGTTTTTACCGGAACAAAACGATAAGGGTCAAAAGAGCGAAAGGCATACTGACTTCACACCAGCGTAAGGATACTGGTGTCCGGTCCAAAAATAAAAATTTGGAGCAAAGCCCTTATCGTTTTGTTTATTTTTGAGAGCAACTGAAACTCAACTCCTTCTATCGGCGATATCTTTCTGAATTTTCACGCTATTTGCTTGGGCTTTTTCTAAGAGTAGCTCTATACATTTGGCTAAGAAATTATGCAAAAGATATTGTGGTAACTCTTGCGCATGCGCAGTTAAACACTACTTAGTAAAAATGCTCATATTTCATCAAATATTTAATATTTTATTATTCTGATTGTAGAGTGCTGTTGTTTGTCAAGTTTCCTGCAATGGCATTGCATTGGGTAGGAAACCCTGCATGTTATAAACCAAAAAAACAAAAAACTTACTAAAGAAACCTTTCTATCACCATGAATATACAGTAGGTGCTATTCTCATTCAAATGAACAGAGATAAGTAAAAGAAGCCTCTTAATCGTATGCTACAGCTACAACGCATTTCAAGCATTATTTTATACAGGCTGATCCCAAACATTATATTTTTTGGGGGGGGGGGTTCAATTTGTTGCTGGTCCCTTATTTGCCTTCGGGACAAAACCTTCAGTGAAATATATGAGATGTACATTCCTGAAGTTTCAGAAGAATTCGTCAAGTATTTTCTAGATATTCGACAAAAAGTCTAAAATCATCTAAAAATAAAAAAAAGTAACCAATTACCTGTGGATATGAAATCAGCAAAAACACCAGAAGCCACCGCTTTTCCTCAACAAGGTTTTTTGATTTACCATGAATACGTATTTCGAGTGCTACGCTGTCTAAAATCATATTATTTTGTCCCACCCCTGTAGATTATTAAATAATTTTTATTATTATTATTATTATTATTATTATTATTATTATTATTATTATTATTTTCCACCAGGGGGCCGCCGTGGGAGGTCGCGTTATGCTTTAGCTCCGCCATGACGACTAAGCCTAAGGTCTTTCTTATCGCCTTTGGCCTAAGCCTGAAACGAAGAAACGAAGCTCGCCCGGCATCTGTTTCATCTGTAAAAAAAGGTCTTTATGGAAGACATCCGAAGTTATGCTGCAAAGGGTACGTACATGTTCACTGCTTTTTCACCACGCTAACTGTGTAGGCTTTCAAAAGGAAGTCGCTGACGATTGGCTATGCTCTGTGTGCGAAGGAGCTAAATCTAACATCGCTGCGAATGATAATCATGATGGATTTTTCACTTCTTTCTCTTCTAACACTTCCTTAATTCTGAATAATGGTAGCGACCAAGACGATAGCAGGAAAAAAAAACAACAGGTAACACTGATTTTACTCAGCTATTGAAAAATTGACATAAAGACGGTGAAAGATGTCTTGGCCACTAATAAGAAGACACTCAAAATTTACCTAAGAAAGTTGATCGTTTACTAGATCTCTTTACGATTAAATTAATTGATGAGAAGAGTCCTGGTAATTCAGTCAAATAAATCGTATGCTAATATTGTGTGTAAAGATCAACGATAAAAAATGAGTAGATCGCTCATGAGCTGCTTTCAGCGCCACCACCGCGTTCCCATTTGAAAGCCTGGCGGCCATTGCTTTGGTTGGCAAAAAATGGCTTCCATCGATCTTAATAGGCGCATTCGGCGGCGCTCAGATCTGACTCAGATCTGAGAGAGCAGCGTTCGGCGAGCACTTTGGTACTTCCGCCTGAGAAGAAAACGTGTTCGGCACGCAACGAATCTGTCAGATTCTGAGCTCAGACGCTCAGCAAGCTTTTCTTTTGCTGAGTGCTCAGATAGAATATGGCGGCGCTCACTGCGATGCGAAGCTATCAAAAAAGCTACGAGAGACAAATCATGGCGATGCCCAGTGTACCCTTTCCTCCCTGGCCTTATGGTATACTCTTCTCGCGATCGAATATTAATCATGCTGAGTTGTTCATTTGATGCAGATTTTTATTTCATGTACACTAAAATTAGTAAAACCGCCGTTTCTTCTCAATATTTGTAAAGTCGGTAAAGCCATTTCTTTCTGAGATAAAAGCGCGTTCGGCAACAGTCACTCAGACGCTCAGAAAAGCAGTCAGATACCACGTGACAGTTCTCTCAGATCTGAGCCAGATCTGAGTGCCGCCGAATGCGCCTAATATGTAGATAAACACAGCCGAACTCATTGCCGATTTCTTGTTCAGCTTTAAATTGTAATAAAAGATATATTAAAGGTTCACCAGTGACCTTTCACAGGTGTATTTTTATTTTCTGGGTCTTAGAATGTTTTTCTCATGTAAAAATCCTTGTCTTTCATATCGTGATTGGTTGATTATATACACCATCTAGCCAAAAGTAATCGGACACTTTCGGTTTTAGACGTTTTGTCGAATATCTAGAAAAATACTTGACGAATTATCCTGAAATTTCAGGGGTGTAAAAAGGATGTTACACCTCATATATTTCAGCGAAGGTTTTCTCCCGAAGGCAAATAGGGGACCAGCAAAGAAGTGAACCAAAAGAATAATGTTTGGAATCACCCTGTAAAAAATAATGCTTGAAATGCATTGTAGCTGTAGCTTCTTTTACTTTTCTGTGTTCATTTGTATGAGAATAGCACGTATAGTCATGGAGATAGAAAGGTTTCTTTAAAAAGGTCCAAATGTTTTCCTAAGTTTTTTGTTTATAACACGCAAGATTTTCAACCCAATGCAATGCCATTTACAGAAAACTTGACAAACTACAGTACATACAACACCCTGCAATCAGAATAGAAAAATATTAAATATTTGATGAAATATGAGCATTTTTACTAAATAATGTTTAACTGCGCATGCGTTACCAAATTGTCTTTTGCATAATTTATTAGCCAAATGTATAGAGCTACTCTTATAAAAAGCCCAAGTAAATATCATGAAAATTGAGAAAGATATCGCCGATAGAATGATTTGAATTTCAGTTGCTCTCAAAAATAAACAAAACGATAAGGGGCTTTCTCCAAACTTTTATTTTTGGATCGGACACCAGTATCAACTTCTTCTTCTTACGCTGATATGAAGTCAATATTTTTGTTTGGTTCACTTCTTTGCTGGTCCCCTATTTGCCTTCGGGAGAAAACCTTCGCTGAAATATATGAGGTGTAACATCCTTTTTACACCCCTGAAATTTTAGGATAATTCGTCAAGTATTTTTCTAGATATTCGACAAAACGTCTAAAACCGAAAGTGTCCGATTACTTTTGGCTAGATGGTGTGTATCCAATAGAGCTCCCTATTTCACGTGTACCAAAATACACGGGTATTTGAATTTGTATTGAGCCGTGTATTTCTGTTCCACGGATACTCAAGCGTTTAAATTGTTGAATCAGATATCAGAAAGAAAAGCACAATAAAAAATAATATTCAAGAAAAAAAACAATACACTTACACTATGTACAATTGCTAATTATAACAATCGAATGATCACAGTAATACGTCTTATTTTCTAAAATATTGGTTCACTTCACTGATAAATATACTTAAAATTCTTCCATGATCTCATGTAGAATTTTGTAAATTTATATTTGCATAAGAGTAATAAACCATTTAAGCTGAGTGGGGTGTTTTGTACTAACCAATTACACACTTTCATATATCACACACTTTCATTAAAAACTGAAAAAATTGAATGCCAATTCTCAAAATTTTATTCACAAAATTTTATACAGTTCAATAAAAAAAAAAAAATGGAAAAATCGTCATATCAAATTTGCTCCAAAAAGTTAACTTATTTAGAAAATAATGTACAGGATAACTGTTTAAAAAATAAATACTTTTTATAGTTTTATTAGACTCCTGTTTTTCAGAAAATAAACACATTGTTTGCAACGTGATTTTAGCTTGAATGTCTTTCTTTCCTATTTTTCATCAATAATTTAAACATCTGAGGTATGGCGTGTATAAAAAATTCTCATAGATCCAATTACTATTCTTTAACTCTTTTTATCTCGCGCCTTACTCCAGATATGACTAAATCAGATTTATTATTACGTATTCACACCTTTGGCGTGGCATGAATTGAAACCTCGTTTCAATACCTACTCATCTTTTTTCATAACTTGCAATAGTGATGTACATGACACGATGCTATGTTGGATCCTGAGCATTAGCCTTCAGGTGTCACGGAGCGCACACAACCAGATAGAATACATGTTGAGCGCACATGAGAGCAGCGAGAATGGAAGCTGCGAGGGCGAATCGAGCCAAGGTTGTTAACGAGAAGGTGGCCTCTATCGGGGTGATCGATGGTCAGCTGGAAGATTTGGACATAGCCTAATAATAGCTGGAAGGTTATTATTAGGCTATGGTTTGGAGCAGACGAACGCATAGAAAACTATAGGGAATAGCGCGGTGACCTTTATTTTCCAGCCTATTTCTACTATTTATCACCAATAAAAAATGAAGAAAAACGTGCCAAGGTTTTATATAAATATTTTATTGGAATAATATGTGTTTAAAATTCCGAGATTGCAAATAAAAGATCTATTTCTATCCATTTAGCACTGAAATACAAAATCAAATACTGCAACAGCGAGGCCACCTCGTCAAAGCAATTCTTTCACGATTAATCTGTTACAGTATTCAATCATTTAGCATTAAGTGCTAGTACACCATTAAAACATCTGCCACTGCTTGTATGGTTGTAAAAATATGATAGGAAGAAAAAAAGTAATGCCTACATACCCAATCACTTTCTGTTTGAGTCTGACCGAACATTTTCGTTTTGCTCAAATTACAATTTGAAAGTGAAAGCGTATCCCACCTCGTCGTTTTTCCCAACGTGGTTTATAGTCTTCAAATGAATCTGAAGCCACTGAACAGTTTTAATTACTTGGTACGAGTGAAGGAGGTGAAGATGAAAGCGAAGAGTCTTGTGTGTATTTTATTTTCGATTTTCTCATAGTGCAATCTGTTGGATTTTTGCGTTTTAACACTCGTATCAAGAGCAGATCTCCTGCTTGTTTACGAGTGTGCTCTTTTTCATTATAAGAAGGGGTTGCTCATTTAATGAAATTTTGCTCGTATCTATTGCCATGAGAAGAATAAATGCATGGAAATATAATAAATCCACTCTAGATTATAATATTGGACTAAAAATAATAAATAATTGCGTTTATTATTAGCAAAAGCACATGGAACTCCAGCCATCTCAGCTTTATTATGTTAAAAGGGCGGATCGCCTGCTGCCAACCTTCCAGGTGACGTCACAATCCCAGAAGGCAATGCGAGTGCTTTTGAGAGGAATAGGCCGATAGAGGCATGGAGGTAGGAATAAATATAGAGGATAGAGGCCACCTTCATGGATAGAGGCCACCTTCTTTTAACAACCTTGGAATCGAGCCAGGTGGAGCATTTACTAGTGGCGCCATCCTTGGATGCGATTGGGAAATATAAAAGGAAAAGGAAGAGAACGCGACGGAAATCGAGGCTGAGGAAGGAAGCGACACCAGAGAAGGTCGCCGCGGAAGTCTCTTGGTCAGTTGCATAGAGATAGATATACAAGGTGATTATAATTAAAGTCCCTTTGTAAAAATGCTATAAAAAAACAACCATGAGTCCGAATGACTTCAAATTTGGACTGAGCATTCTTGAAGAAGGGGCATTTGATATGGGATAAGAAAAAAATAGTTCCAAAATTTATCACTAGATGGCGCTGTAAGCGGCATAACGGAAGCGGATTCAGCTAGAAGTGACATTTTGAATTGAAATACGACGGCTTTGGCATGAGTTGTTTATGGCATGATGTTTTTACATTAAAGTTGGTCAAGGAATGCAATTGACACTAAAACAAGTTAAACATGATTTTTTTTTTATTATACAGTACAGTATTAGCAAAAAATCAACTGTACCGGTCAATGAACATGATTGCTTCGGGTTTGATGATGGAAAACATGACTTTCAAGTCATTTAACAGTTGTGGCACTGTTAGTGCAAAGCCCATCCACCACGGCAAGGTCGTACCACATCGGATGGGAAAAATCGGTTTTTAATTGTCCTTGGGCCAAAAACCGCATAAAAAGCAACAATGGAAACGCCTATTAATTATCTCGGGACTTGCGCAAGACATGTTCAATATGCTGTCCACCATTTTCCTCCACAAGTTTTAACCGATAAACAGCATGTTCCACAACAGACCGGAGTGTCTCCGGGGTCACGTTGTGAACGTGGTGCGTAATCCGAGCCTTCAATTCCGCTAAATTTGCAACTGGGCCACTGAACACATGATTTTTAAGGTAACCCCAGAGCCAGAAGTCACAAGGATTGAGGTCCGGTGATCTTGCAGGCCAGGCTCTCGGAAAATGACGGCTGATAATTCTATCATCTCCGAAATGTGTCTTCAGCAGTTGCTTCACTGGCTTTGCAATGTGCGGAGGAGCGCCATCTTGCATGAAAATTATTCTATCCACGCATGCATGCTGTTGAAGTGTTGGAATTACCTGGTTGCGTAAAAGACACGCATACCGTTGACCATTGACTGTACAGGTAACGGGACCCGCAGGACCCACTTCCTCGAAAAAAAATGGCCCTATAATCAATGATGCTGTCATCCCGCACCACACAGTTACCTTTGCAGAATGAAGCGGTATTGAAACACATGCGAAAGGATTTTCCGTTGCCCATATCCTGCAATTTTGTGTATTGACAACGCCGTGGAGATAAAAATGGGCTTCGTCTGTCCACAAGATGTTCCATGGCCATTCATTGTCCACTTCCATGCGAGCTAGAAATTCTAAAGCAAACGTGTGTCTAATTGGCAGGTCAGCAGGAAGTAACTCCTGAACATGGGTAATTTTATAGGGATAACAATGCAGGATATTGCGTAAAATTTTATTGACCGTGCTCACAGGCATGTCTAAAGTTCGGGCAATTCCCCGTGCACTGCACGTTTGCACACCACTGTTCGACCCTTCCTCTAATGCTTCAGCCACATCTTCTACTGACGTCAAAGCAACTGCTTTCCTCCCTCTGCCAGATTTCACTGCAAAAGAACCTGTCGCTTCGAATTTTTTAATCATACACCTCAGAGCCTTTGCAGACATCGGACCACATCCTTTTTTCATTCCCTTTAATACCCGAAATTTCTTTAAAGCTGCTATGGCAGAGTCGCCATTCTTGTAAAAGAGCTTCACAAGCAGAGCGCGATCCTTCATTGACAGACCCATGGCAAGCTGCTGAGATACAAATATGACGAGAACGCCATGAGGCCTGCGTTTTTATAACACATGCAATGTCTCATGCGCATGCGTATCTTTCAATTTGCATAGTACAAATCCTCCTAGGCATAATATGCCGCTTACAGCGCCATCTAGTGATAAATTTTGGAACTATTTTTTTTCTTATCCATATCAAATGCCCCTTCTTCAAGAATGCTCAGTCCAAATTTGAAGTCATTCGGACTCATGGTTGTTTTTTTATAGCATTTTTACAAAGGGACTTTAATTATAATCACCTTGTATATACCAGAGGAGGAAACTCTATTGAAAAAAGTGTCCGTCAACGGATAGGGCGCCTGCAATCCCAGTCAGTCATAAATAGCATACGACACGCTAAACTCAATGCACAATTGATTGAAAATTTTATAAAAATTTAATAAAACTCTGGTATTTTTTTTTAAAATTTTGATATTGGTGAAATAATAAGTTATTACAGTTTATGAATATATTTAGATTGCTCGAATGTAAAAACAAAATTGAATTCACTTTTTTTTACCCTTTCTACTGTAACCATAGTAATATACCAATACGAAAATCACTTCTACTATAACCATAGTAGAAGTGATTTTGTAGTGTGATTTTGCCAATACATAGCGTATTTTCCCGGTTTGAAGGCGGGTTCTTTTAAAGGCCGGAATTTGAGGCGCGGTCATGTGATCCTGGTAAAAAGAAAGTGAAAACGTTCTGGAAGGATTAGGTTATAAATTTCAGATGAGGAAAATGATTCAGAATAGGAGACCGTAATTATAATTTTAAGAAATAAATGTAATGTAGATTACATTTGCAAACTAAAGGAATGTATGGAAAGAATAGAGGCTTGATCTCTGTTATAGCCAGGGGGCGACGCATGCGATTTTCAATAGGATTAAAAAATAATTGATTCCTATGATTAATTGTGATTCTCGTGAACTCAATTTTTATCATTGAGCTTCTTTAAACTTTTTTTTTTTGTAATAACACCATGCTTTAAAACATCACTGTCACAGTAATAAAACATACGCTATGTATGCACGGCATTAAACTGAGATAGTAATTGTTCAACATTAATTGACAATTAATAATATTAATAAATAGTCCTTTTGCCCAAAAATAACTATTCGATTTGGGATTTTTTGTTGTCCATACACAATGATATCAAGTACAATGTCTTTATTCCCATAAATAAGTGTCCATTTTCTCAAACATAATTTATTCAATATAAATTGTATCAATTTCATAAAAAAATAAATTATTTATTAAATTAAATTTCTGTGTAATTGCATTAAAGATATGAAAATACGCTGTGAATCTACGACGTGAAAACTGAAACAATTAAACCTTTTGTCCTGATTGCTCGGCTTTTCTCAGCTAACATTAAGCATGGTAGTTAGAGAAGGCCATGCATTAAGTACGAGTAGAGTTGCCTGACCAGTCAGCCATCTTGAATTTCGCAGATAGTACGGAAAAAGCTATGAGTTGCACCGCCCTGGTCAGTTGTAGTGGGAAATCAGACGAGACGGGTGAAGAGAGGGACGACTCTTCGACACAAGAAGTCTCGAACGTTCTCCAGAGCAATTCGAGCATTGAAGTGAGCTTGGAACAGCCACCGAGGTATATAATTGCAGCAGCTGTGGTAGCAGAGGATTCGAACTGCACGTAGAGCGAGAGAGCACGAGGTAAAGTCGACCAGGTGGACGCTGCTGAACGGAGTTCGCGAGAGACTCTCGAAGGTTCCCCCTTGTTCCTGTTGCTTCATGACGGACCATTCTGCGAGCGGTAGCGGCTATAGCATTGCCCAGCAGGTATCCAACTGGAACGTGAGTAGCGTCGAAACTATTTCCGTGGCAGGCCTTTTTAAAGTCGTAGACGAAGTCGTGGCAGGCCTATTTCTCGTATGTTATTCGCTGCGCGTACTCTTTAACTCGTTTGCGAACTAGAAGCGTAGTATTTAACGGGCAAGAAGGCTCGGCCCAGCGCTCTTCATGCACTCACCGTGTGTAGGATTGATTGTATTGCGGCTGTAGAAAGTTTAGTATGCTAGACTGAGGTCGCGTCGTATTCTGCGCGACACTATTCTCTATGTATCATGCCCTGGGGTCTAGCAGCCTACATTGATGCCGACCTGGGTGCTTTTTATTGTACAGCACGGCCCCTTGTGATATAAGGTCACAAGGTGCACTCACCATAATTCTCTGAAACACATTGCATCGCCATTTTTCCCTGTAGTATTTTGACCGAAGGTACCATACGGCGACCAGGATCCACGTTACGTGTCCCCCATCACTTACTATAGGAACGATTGAGACTTTTCCAGTCCTGGAAGGAGGATCGTCTTCCCATCTATCATAGGCGCAGATTCTGGAACTCACCTGGCCTCATTTGAGAGGTTTCCGGATTGAACCTGCCTCAATAGACTTTTCTACCTGTAAAGGTGCCGTATGTATAATACTTCACTTCGGTGTATTGGAATCTTGTTAATCATATATTTTCTTTCTTTAATTCATTAATATTATTCGCCCGTGTATTCGTTGCTATGTTTACACGGAGTGGGCATCTTTGTGAATAGCTCAGGTGTACTATTTTTGTTTTGTTATCATAATAGTGCATAATGGACAATAAACCGATGCCTTATTTAATCCTACCAACTGTGTTTTTATTCGCTTAATATATTTCCACTGCGCTTACTCAATTTCTATGTGACACAGTTGGTGGGATTGTCGGTCCATAGTCAGGTGGTAGCAGAGAGGTTCTTTTCCTTGGCTTGTTTTTTTTCCCGTCCAGCCCACCCTTTTTGGGTACTGCTTATAGCATTTGCGAGCCAAGTAAAGTTAGGTAAATCGCAAGGCGTTCGCTAGAACCCCCCCCCCCCCAAAAAAAAAACCATAAAGAATTGGTATTAACAATCAAGGGCGATAGTTTTTAGTTAACTGCATCCATTTATGCAAGGCTTCTAAGTTATAGTAAAAGGAAACTGGCGCATGTGTAAATGAATCAAACTCGTTCAACCAATCAGAAACGGACTGGAAAAGAGGTATTACTTATACCTGGCATCAGTAGTAAGTAATGCCCTGATTACTGTTCGTTTCTGATTGGTCGAACAAGTTTTATTCATTTACAAATGCGCCAGGCATTTTATTCATTCGGGCACTATAAGTCTGTCGCAGGGATTATTATTAAGACTAAGCTTTAGCGTTTATTTAGTAGGTGTAGAAAAAACATTTTTTTTTGTTGTCCCTTGCTTCTTGAGGTTTTTTAGGGTACTAAGGCTTTTCTTATCATTTATTCGGTATTTAGCCCCTGCGTGTAATCTGTTCCTTTTTTTTTTGTTGTTGCTATATTAGGCATTATTTTACGTCCTTTGGGCCGACAGTTGGTGGGATTGTCAGTCCATTGTCAGGAAGATTAATGGAGGGCTTAGTCATGGACGAAGAGGAAATGGAAGTTGAACAGACGGTTTACAATATTTTAACCCGAACCTCCTATAACAGGCAAAATATTGTGAATTTCAATAACTGTTTCAAGGCCTTAGCAAAGCAACTAATTTACTACTACGAGGAGCAAAAGGTTGGTCTGTATGCTAACACATTTCCTGCGTAAACGAAGAAAGTGCTATTAGAACAGGCAGCGCATTCGTTAAGTCGAGCTATGCGAATAGCGGAGACTATGGTAAATAATAAGGGCGCTCTTAGCCAAAAGGAATCCCGAACGAGTAAAGTGTTGGATTGATGGTTGCGATATGAGATCTTCTCGAGGGTTGTGGCTATTGTAGCTTGATTTTCACGCATAGCAACTGAGTGACCAATTGGAATTGACTTATATTTGTTCCCATTATGCAAAAGAACACATTTTAGGCTGCGTTTGGAGCTATCTATAAATAACCGCCATTCACTTGGTGTGTATTTTCTTATACCTAGTTTGATTAACAGTCCTTCAACAGTGGTGCAAAAAACAAATTGGTTTTCTTCTGTGAAGAATGGCAGGAAGCACGTTTCCCTTTTGCGATAGAATGTGATTTTTGCTCCTGGTAACAGACAGTGTTTCTCTGCCAGCCTGGAAGCTAACAATTCCGACGACTTCTTTGGAAGACTTAGATCTCTAATGAGGTCGTTCAATTCCATTTGATTAAAGCCGTTTGCAACTGATGAAGATCCTTCAAAATCACTGTCAATTTGCTCAGCATACATTTCGGCTGATTCATCCTCTTCTTCTGATAACTCTGGAAAACTGGTAAATATAGGAACAGGTATCTCCTCTGAATATGGAACGGGGAGTCTTGCGGAGGGTATATCGGGATATATCCACCTTTTCCGGTTTTTGTAATTGATGCCCTTTACATTCACTGAACAAAAGTAACAGTCATCACTGTGGTTTATTTGTTCTCGCCATACCATTGGTATCCCAAATTTCAAGCATTTCCGTTTCCCATTTGTCCACTGTCGCAAATGCTCTGTGCACGTTTTACATACAATGTGAGGTGCCCATGCCTTATCTTGGTCTCCCAGTTTTACCTTGAAATATGCCAAATAAGCTTGTTTTATAAAGTCAGTTATGGGTTTTCTTTGTTGAATGAATGTGTACTCCCCACAGATGAAACAAAATACATCAGGATTATTTAAACATTTTCTTTTTGACGAAGCCATGTTGCACTGAGTTATAACAAGTAGTAACCATGACTACGGATTTTGAGGATAGCGCTATTGTGGCATTCATGTGAAACTAGGGCATAAGGCAGTGCACCGAGTGTGTCAAATAGATGCGAAACTGATGACGGTTTGCAAATGGCGTGAACAGGCCTTGTGTATATAGGGAGCTATGACTATACATATGCAGAAACAATAGATCTTGGATGTATTATGCATACAATCAATAGTATGTAACCACATATCGATGCAAAATTTATGATACTGATGGTTATAGCTCAGAATTCGGATTTCTTCGCCTTCAGCGAAATGCTCCAAACAGATTTCACACGTCTCGTCTTTATTCCCGTCTTGGAAGTAATAAACGATGGTGTTCTTGAACTTATCCGGAGTATTTGGAGGATCCGGAGGAACAACAAACCCGGGCCGGGATGGAAGAAACTTAATCAATATTATGTATTATGCAAACAATCAATTTACAAATGGTGGGATACAAACAAAGTAGCAATAAGAGCAAATTATAATGATTTCAACAATTCTCATAAACTAGAGCTGCTAGAACAAAATGAATGGCATTTTCGGAATCAGCAACCTCAAAATACCCAGAGTTAATTCAAAAATTTCAGGCACCAAGAAAAAATTTTTTTTTGTTCCCCAGTGTTATAAACTGGCTGATCATAACATTATCACTTTTCAGTTTTCTGATTCATCTTTGGATGTGTGTAAGCCTAAAATCCCCATCGATTCCTTCTTAGTAAATAAATTACTACAGCAAACAAATTGGAACTTAATATTAGAAAAGGATAACCCAGAAGAAATTTACAAACTCTTAACTGACAATTTTAAGAAAATTTACAAAGTATCAAAAAGAAAAATGGTTTACACGAAAACAAAAAAACAACCATGGATGACAGATGAAATGCTTTTTTGGATTAAAAAAAAAACGCAGAATGTGGTTATTATGCAAAAAAAAAAAAGTATAATCTACAGCTTATGAAGGAATATAGAAATTTAAATAATTTTGTGAACTCACAGTTAAGAAATTTAAAAAGAATTTATTTTTACAAAAAATTTAGTGAGAACAAGAAAAATAGTAAAGAAACTTGGGACTTGATTAATGATTTGATGGGGAAACCCAAAAAAGAGAACAGCAATAATGAATTTTTGAAAAACAATATAGATAATTTTAACAATTTAATAGTTAAGTAAATCAAGCAACTAAGCATAAACAATAACAAGCAATATAGAATTAATAACACCTTCCAATGCACCTGCAATTCTATTTTGACTTTGGATGTTGAGATAGAAGAAATTGTAAAAATAATTAGGAGTTTAAGTAAAAATAAGGGATCTGGACCCGATGACATCCGGCCCAAGGATATTATCAATAATGTTCGGACCTTAGCCAAACCCCTTACACATTTATATAATAGAATCTTACAAACTGGGATAATACCCTCTAATATGAAAAAACTAAAAATCAGGCCGATATACAAAAAGGGTGATAAAAATAATATTGAAAATTATAGACCGATAGCTATTGCTTCTGTAATTAAAAAAATTTTTGAAACTTGGATTAAAAATAATATTGAAAATTTTGTGAACAAATATAAGATCTTGAACAAGGACCTATATGGATATCGGGAAAAGCAATCTACCCAAACATTACTATTAAATATGGTGGATGAATTGAATCACGCATTTCATGAGGGATTGAACGCCGCGGTTGTGTTTTTTGACTTGAATAAGGCTTATGACTTAATCGATCTAAATATATTAAATTGCAAGTTGGAGGGCTATGGTATTAGAGGCAGGATCCTTAACACAATCAAAAATCTGCTAACAGAAAGAATACAGATTGCTCAAGTCGATGAAATAAAAAGTGCAGAAGTCTATATCAATAACGGAATCCCTCACGGGTCCGTCCTGAGCCCGTTGCTCTTTAATTTGTTTCTTAACGATCTACCCACGCATGTAAACCACTGTAGAGTATTCATTTATGCGGATGACATTGCTCTGTTAGCAGTACATCCGAATGAAGAAAAATTGTTATCAAATCTACAAACAGATTTATTGAACATAACAGACTGGTTGGATGCTAATTGCCTAAGTTTAAACTTGAATAAAACAAATCTTCTGAAGTTTAAAATACCGCACAAAATTTACAAGCAAAAAATCATGTTCCATAAAAAACAATGTAGACTGATAACAAATGGTCAAGACAATAATAAATGTAATTGCACTAAAGTGAACGAAGTTCAAGAAATCAAATATCTGGGAATGACATTCGATGCAAAGATGTCGTGGCATAGTCATATTTTGGAATTATGTAAAGGATTACGTAAAGTTTTATACATGATGCTTTACATACAAAAATACTGTCCAATCCCAGTTAGAATTCTTGTACACTACTGTTTATAAAAATCGCAACACCCTGATGGAATAGCCCAATCTGCATTAAATTTGGAGCATTTGCATATCATGGGTCAGAAAAGAAACCATTAGATTTTCAGGTCAATACAATGCGTTTTATTGTCACATTAGTATCGGGTGAAACCACCGT
>JAHWFO010074108.1:447520-464412 GCA_023313115.1 Rhysida immarginata
TTGGCTGCCGAAACGTGCATTCATCCTATTAAATATTTTATGTGGAATAGTGGTTTCCTCGTGTTTCTTCTATTGAAACTAGAATAAAAAAGCACTTCGACCACATCAGAAACTATAACCTGGATAAGTCAGCTTTTGCGCAACTGACTGTTCTCGCAACGGGACAGGTCGCCAGAAAAGATAACCACGAAACTACGTCAGGTGCGGAAACTAAATTTCCTGGAAAAAGTCGAAATTTTGAAGAACCCCCCAGATACATTCATGAACCACGACAGAGGTCCACTGAATTTATCACAATGGTCTCCTTTCTGAAGGCATATCAAATAGTTTTATTACCTTTTTCTATAATTTTATTTTGCTTCCCTATTCTGTAACCAATCAGACCACACTGCTCTCCTTTTAATTTTCCTGTAATTTGTCAATTTGTTACCAATCAGATGTCACTTAAAGTCGCTATTAGCCCCTGCCTATATAAAAACAGGTTCCGATATTGTAATTCTTTGTCCATACTTAGTGACCGAAATGTATATGCTTTTTTCTTTGGTTATTTTGTGCAAGATGGAACGCTATACGCCAGTGACGATCACATCTCGTTAAGGTGTAGGGCTGTTTCTCTTGGAACGGTCTGGGTTGGTTGATGCGAAGGAAACTATAGATTCCGAAGTCTACCTAGGTCTTCTAGACAATTCTGCGCTGGAAATTGTTTGGCATGGGCCAGTATGTTTATCAACATGACAAAGTAGATATTCACAAGTCAAGGACTGTAGAACTTGATGAATTGATAAAATGGGTACGGAAGAACTTCATTGGCCTACGCCAACCCAGTAAAACATTTGCAGGATGAGTTAGATGGTCAACTTCGTGCCCGTTCACTCGCCCAACATACTTTAGCAGCTGCTCTAAACGAGAGGTGTCAGTACAAAATTGCACCTCTAACCGTCCAGATCCCTTTACACGAGTAAAGGCTGTGATAGCTGTAAAAGGTAGCCCGACGCCCTATTATACTTTTACAATTACGTTAAAATTTTGAGTTTGTCATGTCTCGATACTTTTTGGCAAGGTAGTGTAACTCGTGCCATGAAGGTCTTTCCCAACCATAACATTGCCCCCACCAGCCTTTGCTGTCGTCACACACCCGAGGCAGTACTTATCCTTATGGCATTTGCGCCCAATCTTAACCATTCCATCTGTCTAGTGTAATAGAAATCTGAGCATACGAAGGCTTTCCCGAGGTTGTTAAGACTTAGGAAAGCCTTGTCGTCAAAGCTGCCTGTTTTTCCTTGTTTTCCACTACCATGCTGCTCTGTTATCAGTGCACCAACCGGAGGTTAGGATCTCACTCCACTTATTGGTCAAACGAGCCATTGTTTTCAGGTAGGGCGTTCCTATTAAATAGAAAAAAAAATCAATCTATACAACAGTTGTAGTGAATCGCGAGTCCTCTCCATTATCGATTTCCTTTCCCTCTGACGAGTGAAATTTTATGTTACGCTAAATTCGACCTCGTTTTCCGAGAATACGTGGGCGGCGATGACGTCATCGTCCAAAAGGCCATTCCCTTCCTCTCTCTCTCTCTCACTCTCTCACTCTGTCTCTCTTTATGCTGCATTATTTCGTTAGCTGTGTTTTTCTCTCTACGTTCCCACTAGGTCAGGTGCTTATCATTATAAAAGCAATTATTGAATGATTGGAGACCATTTTTTAACTTAATTTCTCTGCTGCCTTCTTCTCCGACATAACGATTAATTCCTAAATTAGCCAAGTAATTTATGTTATTAATTAGGAATACTAGGACCAATTCATAGGGTAAAACTAATAATAAATTATTAATCTCTTTATTGACAATATCTCCAATATATTAACATTAACAAAATAAAAACAATAAAACAAACAAAGAATAAAACACATTTCAGAGACAATGTTGGCATAATTCAGCTGATTCTGATAGAGCATATGAAGTGTCAATCCATTCTTAGACGATGAGAAAGCCCAATAGGAAACAATCATCTTCAAAAATAACAAAATAATCTTAAAGCGTATGACAAACGATGACAAACCTAGCAAAAGATTGCTGCCGTCACATGACATCTGGCGAGGCCAACGAGAGACAGGCCTGGGCACTCAAAAGTCACCTGACCATCGGGGTCCGAGCAACAATCCATCCTTCATTATCTCCATTTTGGATTTTAACAATCATTGCTTTTTAATTTGTTGGAAACAATGAAGAATGGATCGTTGCTCGAACCCTGACGGTCAGGTGACTTTAGGCCTGTCTCTCGTTGGCCTCGATGTCTAGCCGAGGCCTACGAGAGAGACCTCTCCAGTTGATTCTTTGATATCTAGCGTCAGACCAAGAGCATCAGGCGGTCTTTTATCGAATGGACATAGGCGACGAAAAAGACAGGGCCCGTCGCTGAAAAGTCACATGACCAAAGTAGGGCGATCAACAAAGTAACTTTCATTAATTCCATCTTGGAGTTTAACAATCAGTGTTTATTGTTTCTTCGGTATATTTTCACTTTAGTATAATCAAAGAAAACTCGTTTACCGAACACGATTTCTCAATCGTCACGACTCATTTACCGAGCACTTGCTGAACAAGATATCTAGCTCCTAGGCTAGGTTTCTTGTTTGCCGAATACGCTTATAAACTCTTAGTTTTTTTGTTTTTTTCCTCTCTTCATTGCCTTAATTTTCTAAAAACCCTGGATAGGCTTTGGTTTTTCAGATTCTTCTCCGTTGTTCTTCTTGGTGTTAACTAATTTTCAATTCTGACCTCTTCTCTCTTGATTTTGTTGAATTAGCTATTTTCTAAGTCCTGGAATCGGGCCTCTGTCTTGGTCATGTTTGGCGATTTCTTCTGAATTTCTCTGCTTTCATGTTGATTTCTCTGATTAACTTACAATTTTCGATGTTAAATTCATGACCACTGAAAAGTGATAGTTTCCTATCGGACTTTCTCCATCATCATCATATATACGAGGGTTGGGGCATAAGTCATGGCAACTATTTTTTTTTCTCATAGCTAAGGGATGGTATCACAAAATGTCATATGTCTCGAGGAAACCGTTCATTCATAGAATATTTCCACAACACCAGATGGCTCTGCGATTTCCTTTTGTTGCATTGAGAACAATGTTAAATCAGTTCTTAGTCAACCGCCGTGCAGGATGGATGTAACCCGAGTTGGACAATGCTCGTATATCAATATAGCCGGTCTCCGCTGGCTTTGGTAAGAATTGGAGCACCCACTATACTCTCCGAACTTTTCTCGATGTGATTTTGACCTTATACGGACGGTAAGGAACCATTACGTGGTAGACAGCTTCGGACACGAATGGACATTGCAAATACGCGTTTTGTGCAACAGGAGATGACTAAATTTCCACATGGTGAGAGAAATGGTGAAGCAGATGATATGGGCGCCTGTCACATCGTTGGCAGCGTACTGTGAACGTTCAGGAGACTACTTTGAGGCCCTTTAGAACGGGTATGTGTGCTGTAATGATTCTGGAACATGAAAGTTGTAATGTTATATCAACTACCTTAATAAACATGAAGAGCAAAATATTTCCGTGTTGCTAAATGTCCGTACATTTCCTCCATTCCTTGTCCTTTTATTTCGCATTTTCCACCCACGGTCGAATTCTCAAAAAAAAAAAAAAATAGTTGCCATGACTTATGCCCCAACCCTCGTATATAAAATCAGCGATGGACTATGTCACAACAAACAAAAGCATGGAGAGAGATGTGTGTCAAAAATCTAACAATGAAGATTATACAATCGGGTGGGTTATTTCTAGTCTTTTACAGTTTTAAACATCCTGACACTTATAGTCTAGGAATGAATTGACACTTCATATATTGCAGTAGGATCAACTGAATGGGGGTGGCAACAGTGTCGCTGAAATGCGACTTCTGAACTATGTAATGTGATTTATTCTTTGCCCATTTTATTTTGATTTTTATTTGTTAGTATCGATTGTACGTATTAGCATTATGTTGGATGTTGTGGATAAAAGAGTTTTAAACTGGTAAACCTTTTAATGAGTTATTATTATTTTATTGTGTTTTGTATCCAAGGTCTTTTTATAATTTAGTACATTGTGTGTTAGAGACATGGATGAAAGAGATGAAAAGGAGCAAACGAAATTAATGCAGAGCATTTCTTTTTCTTTTTTTTTTTTCCTTTCTTTTAATTCAATGTTTCTTCTACGCCTTTGCTATTTCTACAGTGTATTGAGACATTCTTTAGGAATGCAGTATCACTTCAGAATTGGGTCCTGTATGCCTGCACCACAAAACTCTGTACTGGCGCATGTGAGCCAGTTTGGTATCACATCATCTTCAGACCTCTTTCCAAACTGAAGGGTCCGACGTCATAGCTGACGTCATTTGCGCGACGAAGGATCCGAGAGCCTAAGAATGGAGATCGCTGGTTCCAAGCAGTTTTATTTTGAGTGATTTATTTATCAGATTATGGTGCGTTTTTTTTTGTTATTGTATTCATAATACAAGGTGCGACAATTAATAAATGAGACTGGAACAATTTACCAACTACAAGACATATTTCTGGCAAAACTGTTGAATATTTTTCAAAGTACTATAGTTACCTTCTGAGGCTACACACATATTGCAGCGTTCAGATAAGTTTTGGAAACATGCTTTAAAGTCCCTTTAAAGTCTTAACCCTTTCAAGTTCGGCTATAACGTTCTTTTTTGGTATCGTCTAGATTCTCAAATCTGTGCCCTTTTACCTTTGGGAAGAGGAAAAAGTCTGGTGAACACATATCTGGGGAATAGAGCTCCACAATTCCGTTACCCGCTAAGAACTCCTTGACAAGCATTGCTCTGTGGGGTCTGGCATTAACGTGCAGTAAGAACCAACTCTCTTTTACATGAAATTGTGGCCGTACTCGATGGATTCTCTTAATCAGACACTGCAAAGTCTCCCTGTAGTATGTCCAGGGGAAACAAATTCCTTGTGTATGGATAATGCCAGTGATGTCAAAGAAAGTGATAAGCATTACTTTTGTTCTTGACTTTTCAAACCGGAATTTCTACTGGGGACCGCCATTCCATACTCTGTCGTTTTGTTTCGGGGTCATATTGATAGCACCAGGTTTCGTTCCCTGTCCCAATTGAATTGATAAAGTTCGGGTTGGCCTCTGCGGCCGCGATCAATTCCGTGTAAGCATCCACGCTGTTTCTGTCTTGCTCATCTGTTATAAGAAATGGGGCACAAACCGAGCACACAATTTCCTTTTGCCCAAATCTTGTGTCAATATTAGGCGAACTGTTTCTCGGTTGTTCATGTTTAAGACTTCTTCCATCATTTTCAGGTTCATTCGCCGTTCACTTAACAAAAGTTCTCTCACCTTCTCGATCATTTCCTGTGTTTGAACAGTTTTCGGACGTCCCGTGTGTTCGTCGTCATTGAGCTCTTCCGGGCCATCACGAAATCTAGCGAGCCCTTCAAAAACACGTGTACGAGATAGTGCATCATCACCATACGCTTGTTTTATCAACTTGTAAGTTTCCGTAGCGGTTTTTCCAAGTTTAAAAGAAAACTTAATGTTTGCCCTTTGTTCCATGTTTAATATTGGAACGTCCACTGCGTGCGATTGAAATACGAGAATATAGACAGGGAAGAGGGAGAACAGGTATAGAGGCGTGCGCCACTTTATTGTTGCAACTTGTACACACGGCATCGACGATAGTTTAAAACACGCATCGTCGTGGTCGCACAGGCTTGAACACGTTCAAAGTAGCACCAGTCTCATTTATTAATTGTCGAACCTTGTAACTGAATGCGGAGCAAATTTGTAATTGGAAATTGGTCCCTTTGTGAGATAAATTTTGTACATCTCTTAATTTGCGTAATCAGGTTATCGGAAAGTCATCCAGACTTCCTATTTGTTGGCATTACCAGATTATTAAATTCTAAAAAAAATTGTCAAGTAATTTGTTAGTATATATACATTCGCTTATTCAAACATTAATGTGAGTGTGTTTCTGTAAATATTCTGACTAACTAGCCCTATCCCGAGCTAAAATTAACCAGTCGAGATTTTTGAAGATCTCTTAGCTCTTCTCTCTATTTCCTTATGCGACTGATTTATGGATTTATGGTGATTCCTTCCCCTGTTTATAGGGATAACCCACTCGAACATCTGTCTGCTTATCAACAACAACGACGATTAGGAAAGTTCGTGGCAATTAGGGCCATATGCTCGAGATGGGAAGAGCAACACCGCCTAGATTTACATGTAGGTGTTGGACTGAAACGTCACTCAACAGAATAAATAAATAATATGTGCGCTCCAGTCTTTCTATGAACTCTAAAGAAAACTCGTATTCGAGTAAATCATAATAAATTTTGATCCCACTGTGCAGACAATGTCTATACTATTTGTGATCCTTCACACGGACGCGTCCAAATTAGTCTGATATAAGGAGACTGACTATCCATTAGATTTCTATCTGTGCGGAGGACAGGGGAGGGGGTGTGTGTGTATGAAATTCAGAACCGTATTTGCAAGGGATCCGTTATTGGAAACAATGCTATATTCATTGGATGAGATCGTGGCCGCTTTGAACAGTACGTATCAGTGAAAGTGAATACGAATTAGTTTCCTGTTCACGGGATCTCACATTTAATAAATCAAGAAATTATTACGTGGCAGTTGGATAGTTTTATTCTGGGCTTTCGTAGAAGAAAACGCCCCCATATCACTACAAGAAGTCATTTCGACCATAGCCCAGACGAAGTTTCTCGAATAAAATTACCATCCGAATACGCTGGCGAAGTTTGTCACGGGAACACTGTACAGGTTTTTCTTTTGACAATCGGGTGCCCTAGTTACTTTAAATGAAGAGAAAATTTTCTTCCCATGTCGTTGTTGTAAACAGCCTTTAATGAAATTTTCATTGCGGCGGATCGATGCTTTTGAAGGAAGGCGCTCTGAAATCAAAGTCGTTAAAGGAAATTTCTCTTTCGAAATCTGTCTGCCTAAAAATAGAAAGAGTGTTGCGTTATTCTTTGTCCATGATTGAATTCTGATTTTTAAATGAGTCGCTAATTCGCCTGTAGATAGTCGTTGCGGACGCACTCCATTTAGATACAACACTCGTTTAAGAAAATGCTATGACTCATAGCTGAATAGGATTAACAACAAGTATTTTAATATGAGAAAATGGGATTTAGGAACTATAATTGAACTTGGGGGTTTATTTCAATATTCTATTACTGTACCTATGCTCTTAAGTTAATAAGCACTGTAGGTAGCCTAAACAGATTCTGTGCTCTCTTCTTTTTTATAATGAGACTGTTTTGAACGAGAAAAATTATTGATATTTTATTAAAATAAAAAAAAATAAAAAAATAAAAAAAATGAAATATTTAACTGAGCGCGTGCTTTGCCTCATGCACATGTCGTCTCCTCGCTCTTTTATCTCGATCAAGGGCTTCGGTGTTTGAACATGGACTCCCGGCAGGTGTTAGCGAGTTTGAATAAAGGACCAAGGGTGAAAGTGAGAGAGAGAGAGAGAGAGAGCGACGCTCTAAAATTCCCGATGACGTTAGCGCGATGACGTCACCGGATCTCCTACTTGTGAATGAGTCACTGTGGGAAGCAAGTGTTGCACGCAAATCTATGAAGGCAGCCTCCCCTCTCTATTGTGTGTCAGTCGGTGGGGGTTTATCAGCCAACTGTCGTTGTTTGAGGGGGAGCACGTGGCGACCCTGGGAACCAGACCTTATTGGCCGATTGCTTCATTAGGACTTTGTGAGATGGGTGGGAGCGTTTTTTGGCCGGGGTGTAAGATTAGTGATATGCGCAGGACTCGAAAAGTATTCTTCATTGAGCCCTAAGTTACTCCTACTATTACTATTACTATCGATCGACTCCTACCTACTACTGTACTACTATTTTTGTTGCTGGTGCTTGATTAGTTATTGAAAATTGAATTTAGAGAGAGAGACAATCGTATTGTTTTCAAAGAGAAGAGGAGAGCTTGGGCATTAATACAAATTAGCACAAAATTGGAATATCCAGAGGGGTTAATAATAAATATTAAATAGTAAAAGAGCAGTAGCATTAATATAGCAGGATGGTACTGTACGTACATAAATAACATATTTAGGATGTTAGCGAGTTTATAAAACAGAGATCACAATTAAAAGTATTATTTTTAAATTACCAATCTCCTGGGCTAATGGGACATACTAATTTGAACAACAACATAGAAATTTTATTAGAATTTTATTAAAATGTTGTCAGAGCATATCTTCACATTGGAATTTTGTTTTGTTAATTTAAAATAATAAGAGTTTTGAAGACTTTTGATTGTGATCACTTTAGATGTTTTATGTATAGAAGAGCATTGATAATTAACGCCCAAAGCCTATTTTACACGCTGCTTAGTAGAGCATACTCGCTCTTCTTTAAAAAGGAAATTTAAATTCAATTCCCCAATTGATATTCGTTTCTGAATAAATCTGATAAAATTTTACACTACGAGCTTCTTCCCTCTATTTCGTAGAATTTAGTACCTTGTAGAACTTGGTACGAAGAGTTGCTTTGAAAATTCTTTTTATTATCAAAACAGATGTAAAGAGAGAGAAGGTTAAGAGTATCGTCTATGAATACTCCATACGATGAAGTAGAGTCACAGATCAAGCATTGGCCTTGGAGAGGTGAGAAGATTCCTTTGTAGAGTAGATACACATAACCCGAGTATCTTGTATTATCTGTTTACTATCGGACATCCCTATTATATCATCATTATATGATATAGATTATCCCTATATACTACAGATATAGGGTTCCTATTCAATTCGTCACATTTCATTTGGTCTTTGTCAGTTTTCATCATATTCACTTCGTCTCAGAGTCGTTTGTCACTCAGTCAACTCGGCATATTCATTCTAAACTGCGCAGATTTGTGAACTATCCGCGTTCTGCTCTGATGATAGTGTACCGTGATTGGACAAACAGCACCATTGCGAAAAAAAGGCGTGCAAGCTGCCGAGTACGCGTCAATTCAATGTCGTAGCGAAGATCTGTCAGGCCGAATGACACGCAACAATTGAGCAATTCACCGTCCAAATGAATCTGAGGACTGCCAGACGTGTGTCGACAAGGTCAATACAGCGAACCCTATGGCGTATGAGGCTCTGAAGCAGGATGGTCGCTGCACTGATGCTGACAAAGGTGCATCGGCAGGAACAGCAACAGTTTGAATGTTGACCTCTCGTGATTGTCAGAGGATGGTTTACGCTCCATCGAGTGAATGGATGTTGTCGTATTCGATGGGAAACCTCCGAAAGGAATCACCCTGCAACCAGTGTTAGAAAAACACAAGCTGATGGTGGCAGTGTTATAGTCTGGGATATGTTTGCTTGACATTGTCCGGTCCACTGATACCCTTGGAAGGCACTCTCACCCAATTTGGTTATTTACTCATCGGATCAAGTAAAATACATGTTCATTGTTTTTCCTGCGGCGGATGGAATATTCCAGCAGAAGAGTGTGTGGCCAGAATTGTCCGGGAATGATTGGAGGGGCACAACCAAGACTTTCAAGTACTTCCCAGAGCTAAAAGCAATCGAGTACCTTTGGGATCACCTCGACCACCATGTTCGCTCCATGAGTCCTCCACCACGCACCATTCAATAACTGTCGGACGTATTGCAGTCTGCTAGTTCCAAATACCAGTGGACACTTTCCAGCATCTTTTTGACTCTCTCCAACGCCATCTAGATACTGTCCGTGCTACACACGGCGGTCATTCTGTTATTAGCTGTTGGTCATAACTTCGTGGCTCGACTGTGTGTCGAGGGTCGGGACACATTAATATGACCACCTCTCCTCGAACATGTTGGAACGTCCCACGGTATGCAGATGAAAATCATTGCATATCATTAAAAACTGACAACAGCAGACGTGTAGTAGCTTCGCATCCGTTAACACAGCAATTGTCGCCGTCATGGGCAGAGCAAGTGACCTGTCGGACCTCCAAAAGAGGATGATCATTGGCTATCGGGCCAAGGGGGGAGCAGCATTTCGGAAACGGCCACTTTTGTGAACTGCTCTAGGGCTGCCGTTGTGAAGGTGTACCGCGACTGGACGAACCAGACAGTTTCGAGCAACCGAAGAGGTAACTGTGGGGCCCCTCGGGCCATCGATCCTAGAGGCGAGTGTCGGTTACGACGCCTGGCCAGACCAATCGGCGTGCCACTGTTGAGCAACTGACACAGCAAATGAACAGTGGGGCCACTAGGCGTGTCAGCAACAAGACAGTGCAACGATCCCTCTTGAGGTTGGGGCTCTGGAGCAGGCGTATGGTAACAACACCCATGTCGACGCCTGTGCATCGCCGAAAACACATCCAATTCGCAATGGACTATCGCCATTGGACCTCGGCCGAGTGGCAAAGGGTTGCTTTTCTGACGAGTCGCGGTTTCTGGTGAACAGAGTGGACGGACGATGGAGAATTCGCTGGGAAGCATCTGAGTAACAGGCATCCCGACACCATTGTTGGCAGACGACAGGCTGGTGGGGGAGGTGTGACTTTTTGGGGGATGTTTTCATTGTATGGTCTGAGTCCACTGATACCGCTGGAGGGTACACTGAATGCTGTTCGTTACCTGACGATCGTCGCAGACCAGGTACACTCCTTCATGTCGACAGTGTTTCCTCAGGGTGATGGCACCTTTCAACAGGACAATGCTCCCTGCCATACTGCCAAAATTGTCCACGACTTGTTCGAGGAGCATGAGGATGAATTCAAGCTACTCCCATGACCTCAACCCCATTGAACATTTGTAGGACCATCTCGATCGCCATGTCCGCAAGCTGGACCCTCCACCACGCACGGTGATGGAATTACGGGATGCACTGATCGCCGAATGGTCCCAGATACCTGCAACAACCTTCCGAGGACTTATTGACTCTCTGCCACGTCGACTAGCTGCTGTGCTTGCCGCCAAAGGTGGATATTCCGGATACTAGCAGGTGGTCATATTAACGTGTCCCGACTCTGTATATGAAGGGGCGAGAATAATATAATCCAAAGCCATAAAGAGAAGTTCTTGGGGAACATATTCTTTTATGTTTTGAGCGAATATTCTAATATTTTATTAGTTAAGTTTCCTTGTTCCTATTTTTTTTATTATTGAATTAAGTAAAGAGGTCCAAAGTAACTGGTTAGTAGACTTTTATTTTCGTCTGACGCGTGTCGATCAGGAGATCATCTTCAGAGGTGTACACTTGTTGGAATAGACCCTTTCACAGTAAGGAGCACGACGTCACTGGCGCTTGCGCCGTTCTGCTTCCTGCGGGCAAAGCGCAGAGAAAGATTGGATAACTAATGCATCGCAAGCGCTAGCTTTATGTCTAACAACGATAAAAATAGGTTTGTTTTTCAAGAGAAAGATTTAATAAAACTAAAGAAGCCAAGGAAGCACAAATTAGACATTCAAAAAATGTACAAAAACGATTCTAATTAAAAAAATATTGGAGTTAAAAAAAGAAAACGTGATTGCAACCAGGGAGTAGAGAGTAGATAATGCTGGTGTCATTCATCTCCAGATATCTGCCTTGGTGGCTCAGTGGTTGCGTGATCGCTTCTGATGCCCGAGGACGCGGATTCGATCCCGGCCGAGGAAGACGAGGATTTTTTTTAGGGGGAAAATCCTGAGATCACGCACTTCCTTCGGAAGGGAAGTAAAGCCGTTGATCCCGTGTAGTCGTTTGCCGACTGCACGTTAAAGAACCCTTGCGAGGCAAAATATGTGGTCCCCTATAACGCCGTCCTGAAATGACCACAGCAGTTGAAAAGGACGTTAATACCAAACAATCCATTCGTCCCGGCTGCTCCTGTCATTATGTATCATTGTGATGGCGCAGAATTCCCTCGCAGGGAGTATCACCTGAAGAAGTAGAACTCTCCAGATATTAGTATCAATGGTCAGAAATGAAATAACCTGCCTAACTTGGGATTTATAGACGTTTATAAATACTTCCGTAATGACAATGCAGCATCCACTTTCAAGGCATTTGATGAGCCGTTAAGCATACAGATGCAGGAGAAGTGCACGATTACAAATTTTTCAAGGTGAAAAAATCAGTGTTTTGTTTTATATTAACAATAACAGTAATTGAGAATAGATTTAAAGAATAAAAATATTCTACTGGTGTTTATTTGTGGGAAATCTAAAAAAAAATTACTTTTCTGCTTTATTAGCTGCATTTTGCAGTTTTGTGCAGCCGTTTTTAATTTTCTTGCCCTCCGGAAGTTCTGTTGCGCATGCGCGTATTCTCATTATCATGTTAACGTGAAATCGTCTAATAGACAGAGATTTTTTGAAATTAACAGTGAAGGGAAAATGATTATTAACAATGGATGTAGGATCAAAATTCTTCATAAATAATCTTTCAACAATATTAATTATCATCATATGCCCATTGTTAACAATCATTTTACCTTCATTGTTAATTTCAAAAAAATATCTAATTCCAACATTTACAAACCTCATGATCGAAATGCGTCAGGCGAAAATAAAAATGTACCTTCCTGTTATTTTGGACCTCTTTATTTAATTCAGTTTTTATAGCAACTTCTTCTTATATGAACTCTCTACTACGACACAGTTCTTTATTGTACGAAATCCCTTTATCACCCTACTTATGGTGTTCGGAAAAAGTAGGAACAAATAGTAGCTAATAAATAGCTAGCGCGATCTATACAAGTTGGGGGAATAATTTCTAGAACAATAATAGCAAATAAATTGATTGTGGAGATCTATTATTGAGCTAGCGTGATCATGCAAAATGTTCAAAACTCAAATTTTAAGGGTCTTAACGTCAAGCAAAGTTTGCTAAAAAGCTGAGGGTAAATGTCATTTAATCTCAACAATTGCCGCAGTTTTATTATGTGAAGTGCGTGTAGAAAGTTCGTAAATGGCGTAACGACCGCATTTTTAGACCTTAAAGTTTGAGTTTTAGACATTTTCGATGAAGAATTTTTTGCTATTTATTTATAATCCTCTCACTTTATAATTTATTTACGTAGGATCCTATGAAAGTATTGCATATATAGGATTCTGAACCTTCTCTCTCTACATCTATACTTATATATTTACACAAAAAAAAACGCGTACACGGAAAATTGCTTACAACGAAAATATCCATGGGTAAAAATGCCACAAAGAAAAATACGCAAGAAAAAATAAAAAGTCTATTATCAATAATTATAATTATATTAAATTGCGCTTTATTTCTCTTAATAAAGGGGAAAAAAAAGGACCGAGTCAACAACAAATGCCTGAAACGACTAGGCCCTATACATCAATAGAGATAAAAAAATCATAACATTCAAATATTTTTACAATTAAAAACATTAAAATCATCAAAGCAATTTAACGACATTATAATGAGTCAGAAATTAATCCTCAAAATCAAAAACCAATTGAATTAATAATAATAATAATAATAATAATAATAATAATAATAATAATAATAAATAAACCAGAAAGGTTTTTTTGAAATTGGGGAAAATTATTATAAAGATTTTTGTTCCTTCTATTTCTAAATTTAAATTGAATATATAAATATAGATAGATAGATAGATTATATGATAGTTAATATATTATTTTTATATAAATCCACTCAGAATTTGATAAATAAAATCCATCCCTGATTAGTTTTTTTTTTAAATAATTTTAATACTCTTGTTGATACTTTCCATTATTCTTTTTCATGATCTTAACTTTTTATTGACTCAGCTTTCAGTTTAATCTCGCTGTCACATCTGTTTGTTTTTATTTTATTGTTTTCATTCACCCTGTTTTGGGCCAATCTTGCATTCTTTCATAGTTTATGGTAATGATTAAAGAAAGAATGTTTAGGTTATTACCTACGTCATTTAATTATTATTTTGTAAAAACATTTAATTTAAGAATCATTTCAGTTTATTTATCATTTTCACTGTCAATTTGTAACTATCACAGAGTACAATATTTATTCAAGAAGAAAAACTAGGAAGTCTTCTAATTTTTCAGTTAGAAGAAGAAAAACTATCCGGATTTGTTGTTATTATTATTATTATTATTTTAAAATTGTCTCTACTGTTTTTCTTTCTGAATAAACCCCTTTTATGTATATGCGAATTTTTAACTCTTCACTCTTAATTTTACCATTTGAAATTGGTTAGTATTGCTAGTAAACATGTTTTGTGAAGAGACTCTAATTTTTAATATAAATAGATGTTTTTTTAATCTTTTTAAAGTTAAAATTTATATATTTTGATATATATATATTTATAAATATGCATAATTTTTTATATATTTAGCCTTTGGGGAAGTTTTTGGAGGTTTTTAAAAAAATATATTTTTGTAAAATAAAGAGTGTTTTTTATTATTATATTGCAAATATTGCAGTAGCAGCATTTAAAATTTTCATCCTGTTGTAAATTTAATTTTTATTTCACTTCTATTTAAGTTGAGGATTAATATACCGTCTAATTATAATTCGAACTTCTGAATAAAATTTATTCGTAAAAGACTGTTTACTTTATTGGTAAAAGGAATTTTTTTTTTTTGAAATTGGGGAAATTTATTATAAAGATTTTTTTCTCCTTCTATTTCAAAATTTAAATTAGATATATAAATATATGAAATTTTATTATCTATATAGATTATAGTGCGTTCTTTATACATGTGCGTATTTTTCTTTGTGGGCATTTTTACCTATGGGCTATTTTCCATGTGGTCATTTTTCAATGTAAGCAATTTTCCATGTATTCAGTTTTCATGTGCGCATTTATGACATTGGGGATCTTTTCTGTGCACTTTTTTTCGTGGAATCTCTCCTAAGAAATAGGGAAGAAAGTAATTATAATTAGTTATTATTATTATTATAAATTCTATCTTTAAGGGTATTAAAGAAGAGGGAATATGTTCTATTAAGCATATTACTTAGCATGAAAACTATAAATACCGTCATCATCGTCTATGTACTCGATAGACTCCCAAGAACAGCATAGACTACTGAAATGAAATATACAACACACAGTCTTAGCGCTTTGATTCCGTTGCAGTACTGTATATTTTATTGCGCATACTGTACTTATTTGCGAGAGTAGGGGGGGAAATTAGGAGTGATGAAGTCTATAATCAATTTTCAGGGAACGTCAAGATTAGAATGGGTATATTAAATGGATAAGCGAATGACTCCAGAATCAGTAAGGTGAGAGGACCCAGATGGGCCCGAAAATCGTACAATAATTTATCCTGACAGCTATATTAGAGGCGTTGTTATTAGCCCAAGGCATCATCGCCTCGCCGGCGGCAGTCAAATGAGGCCGACGACCGCAGAGGAGAATGTGTAAGTCCGTGTTTCGAATTTTGGCTAATTCCGTTTGAGCCGACAGAGGTAGTACGGTCTCTCCCGCCGACTTTACTGTCTTGCAGGTTATGTGCCCGAAATGATGAGCGAATAACTCCTGCACAATCTAAGATGTTCGCTTCAAATTTAGTGGGTGAAAGGATTCAAAGGGAGACAATAAGAGCACAAAATTTCAGAGAGAAAGCAGAATTAGAAGCGATTAGCCAAGATGAAAAGCTCGGACATGGGCGTCTTGCCGGGGACCATCGGGTTAAGCTGACGCCGCCAGGAAGAAAGCGCATATCCATGTAACAGCGAGCCCAAAAAAGAGTGACTTTAAGAACAGTTAGAAGGCAAATTGATACTCCTGAGAATGAGATATAGTTTGAAAGTCACGAGACCATTAGTAACGATGGGGGTCACATTAATGTTAATTTGTATTAACTTTTAGAATATTTTCCCCTCTTTAAAAGTCTCGTCTAAATGCAAGAATCGACGACCGTGAATCCGCCTAACGAGGAAGCCTAACGACTGTTGTAGTTGTAATTGAAGAAGCTGATGAAGAAGACTTTTGAGTGTTTAGGGTGGAAAAAAAAGAAACAAAATAAAGGAAATGTAAAAAATGCACGTGAATGAAGAGAAGCTGAATAATTCCCACGATAAATAAAAATAAATTTCGACAATCGAACAGTGGAGTGTACATTTATTCGGGCGGTCCAGAAGCAGAGCTTCTACTAACTCATTCTTCCTCAACAAATACCACAGGAAATACACAGGTAGATGAGAACCCTGATATACTCAAGAGGTCATCCTCATAATACGAGGGAAAGTAAGATTGAAAATTGCCAGACACGAAATAAAACAGAAAACAAAGAGAGATGACTAAAAATACAGAAATAAATTTTGACCGACTCTTACTATATATCAACTATCTATAATAAGAGTCGGTCGATCGATGAATCGATGATATGGAAGAGGGTTCGAATCCTATTTGTGAGAAAGGGTTTAACGTGAGCGGTGGGATGTGATTGGCTGTCATGTTCGGTTGTATCTACACATTACGTAGACCATGCTACAGCCAAGTCCTCTGTACTACCTGCTTTGAGTGCTCAAACGGTTGTAATGAAGGGGTTTCATGTTGCAGTAAAGGGTTGCATTGACCGTTTATAAAATATTTCTTTTTTTTTTAACACAGCGTTCTATCGCCGTTGAACACATTTTAGTACTTTGTATTCCTTGAGGCAACATACAGCTACACTGAGTGTTCAAACGGATCAAATGAGTGTTAGTTCAAATGAAGGTTAGATTAAATAGGTTAGGTTAATTTAGGTTGATGAGGTTGGGTATGTTAAGGCAGATAGGCAAGGTATAATAAAATATTCCAAAAGAGTCAAGAAAACTGTGGAGATCTAGATATGGTGAAAACGAGTAACAGGAAAAAAAAACATGCACACACACACACACACACACACACACACACACACACACACACACACACACACA
>JAHWFO010074108.1:464422-515454 GCA_023313115.1 Rhysida immarginata
ACACACACACACACACACACACACACACACACACACACACACACACAACCCACAAAATTATTTTCATACCACGTATGTACAACGATAAATTGTTATCACGCTGATGATCTTGAACTATGTATTTCCAAAAAATCATATCTGTAGAGACCCTATTTATATGGCTGCTTGTCTAACTATAGGATTTTATTCTCTTGTAGATAGATATCTGTAGAGCTCTATAGGTTCCTATCGCAGTTTCGTAGAAATAGGTTGATAAAGCATAGATAATGTAGTGAAAGTTTTTTATGAAGAGAATGAGGGAGCCCACAGTCGTCTCTATAGAATTCTCTGTCGTGTCTATACGTAACACAGGTTATTAGGTCTATGCGTAGATTTAGAGGACCCTATGCACTATTCATAGGCGACGTAGGGCTCTATTTTATAGAGGATATTGGACTTGAGTTGGTTGTAGAGGATTCGGTATCCATAAACATCTTAGGACTCTTACATTGATACAGGTTACTGTGGAGAATTCATAGGAACGAAGGTTTTCACAAATGCTCACAGGGTTGTCCGAAAATGCAATTGCTTGGATTAGACGGTATTATGCCGCTAGTTCCTACAGGAAGTCTATATAGGTAGTTAAAAAAGAGAAAGTTGCAAGAGGGTGCTCATAGATGGAGAGCTTAATGTTGGGTTAAGGGGGTTCATGTTCAAATACCTTTTGAATAGAATATGTACAAAAAAAACATATCATTTCTGTAGGACTCCTGCCTACACATGTTCCTAATTGAATACGGACACAATAGAAGTCTACGTAGAGGCACTCTACAGCTTCTCCTTCATCAGTGGATGTACATGTAAGATTTGAAGGAAGCGATACGATTCATATAGCTAGGATACAGTATAAGATCCTGTATATAGCTTAGAAGAATTTTATAGGGCTCTGTAACGTGTCATAGAGGATATTCTAGAGAAATGGGAATTTCTTTTCTTTGCTAAACGTGTGTTCGCTGTGTTTTTGACAACGAATGCGACCCGCCGGTTGGGCTTCCCTACAGATCCCGACTCGAAATGAACAAAGAAGGCTTCTCCAGAGGAGAGAATGCAATTTTCATCTGCCTCTCCGACTCCCATTATTACGAAGGAAACCCCTTCCCCCGTTACAGCGACACCCCACCCTTAGCTTAAGTCGCAGTTTGGGATTGACAAGGTTTTGTGGGATTTATATATATATATATATATATATATATATATATTAGGCTTTATAATTTTTGATGTGCGATCCGAGGTTGGCAGGCCTCGTGATTCGGGATTTTTGGGTTTAGGCACCGAATTGACAAGTGAAAGGGAGGCAGAGCCAATAGCAGGTGGTTTCACCAGAGCCGGGTAGAGTGAGTTCGTTGAATCCAAAGCCGATATTGATCGCCGTCCGATATGCGCTGTTATATTGTTACTTTGGTGTTAGAGAATGGTTTGTTAGGAGTAGGGTTAGAATTTGAAATGTTGGATTCGAAGGAAGACTGTTGTTGGTTGTTGTGTGCGTAGTCAATTCTCATCTCATCTCTCTCTCTCTCTCTCTCTCTCTCTCTCTCTCTCTCTTTCTCTCTCTCTCTTTCTCTCCGTCGTACTCGAGAGAGGCTCTCGACCTTTGAACTTTAGCGAGAGAGAGAGAGATAATGGCCAAATGGAAAAGGTGAGACAAACGGATAGGACGTGAACCGGAATAACAAGACACGAGCTTAACTTACCTGCGCGCTTCCTCGTCGATCGCCCGCCGGCAAGATGGTCACTCTGTCTCGGCCAACAGCTGGTGACATCGTCGGCGGCCCCGACACAATGGCGAAGAGACCCCGGCGTCCGTCGTCGTCGTCGTCGCTTTGCTTTTACACTGGCACTTTAATAGCGCAGCTGCGCAGGCGCGTCCTGCGAATCGATCTCCACAACCAAGCAACGCCAATGGGAGCCCCAGTGAGAGAAAGAGAGTGAGTGAGTGAGAGAGAGAGAGAGAGAGAGGTCCTTGCCACGAAACGAGCTGCAAAAATTTTCGGTTAGAAATCAATAGTTTAAAAATAATTTTTTAAAATTATTTTTATTTATTAGAAGATGAAGAAACATTTTTAAAATGACATAAAAAAATAATAAATAAATTTAATCATTTTAGATTTAGATAAAAGGATTTCATAGTACGCTTTTGATATCATTTCGACTCCTTTCCCCCCCAGTTCAATAGATCTCTATTAAAAATATCGACGAATATGTACGCACATCTTGACTACTAGACCGGCTGTATAATTCAGTTCAAAAGTCAATTAAATCAGTTATAAAATAATATAAATTTTAACTAATTTTAAAATTAATTTATTACAAAAGCAAATCACGCAAGGCGAAAATTAAAACAGTTTTATTATTTCAGGTGTTCCGCTCCCCTTTTTAGGACAAAAGGCAAATATGTGAATGTAAATGAATATGTTCTATACCTATCTACTATATATAAGCATTAAATACTCAAATACGAGCTGATTTTAACAATGAAATAACACAATACATTTCATAGGATCTGAGACGACTTTCATTTCGAGGTCTTTCGCCTTCTCTTTAAAGACGATGGCGTAACCTTCAATTTTTATTTATTTATTTATTTATTTATTTATTTTTTGAAAAATATTTTCCCTCCGAAATTTCATTATACAGAGGAATTTTGGAATTAGTAGATGTTTTGTTTACTAGTTAATAATAATTAATGTGGAAATTGATCTATATAAATATATGTGCGTGTGTGTGTGTGTGTGCGTGTGTGTGTGTGTGTATGCTTGCTATCGATCATGGCGATCGAAGGTCGTTGACGGGGAATTTGGGTTTGAAATGGTGGAACCCTCTTTCATCGTGGTCTGTTATATATATTTTGAATTATTCTGTGTATATATTTATATATTGATAAAATTTCAACACTCTACATAAATATAGGCCTAATAAATATGTAATACACATAATGTATAAACAGGTGAGCGCCTTGAAGGCGCGAATTAAGTTATAGGTCGGAGTTATTTATTAAATTCAAATTGATTCTTTTATATTATAATAAATGAAGCTTTAATCCTTAGCTAAGAGTTTTGATTTAAAATTTAAAAAAAAAAGTTTTAATTGAGCCAGAATCTCCATGCTTGAGCACGTTCTATTAATCTTGACGCATCCATCGAGTTAAGCACAAAGTGGATGATTAGAATTTTTTATAAATAGTTTAAAGACGTTATAATAATAACAATTAACAATTAATTTACATTAGATTAATTAATGTTAAGCTTAGCAGGAAAAAATCCCAAAGTATAAAAATTTATCAAATAAATGATATAATAGGTTATTCAATAAAAGAAACGATTGTATTACAAAGAAACAATATAAATATATTACTATTATTATTACTATTGGGGAGACCGGAAAGTAATATCGTTTTTTTTTGAATTGGTTAAAACACTGTTTTTAATCAATTCTATAATCGCCATCATTTTCCATCACACTAACCCCATCGTGAAACTGAACTTTCAATACCTAAGTCTTTCTAAAAAGACGTTGGTTGTGATGCAAAAAGTCCGAGAGTCCAGTTTCGATATCATCAACATTTTGTAATCATCCCCCACTAGGAAAATGCTGCAGAGATTGAATAAATGATAATCAAGTGGTGCAATGTCAGGAGAATAAAGGTAGATGAGACAGAATTTCCCAGTCAAAAACTCTATCAGGTAAGAAGTTACGCAAATTGCTTGTAACCTAACCTAGCCTTTGTGAAATTTGACAGCATTGAATGACCAACCATGCCTCTCTTAGGGTTTTACGTGACTCATCTTTATTCTGCAAATATGGAAGACAAAAGCGCTTACAAAAGTTAAAGGAGAATAGTTAATTCACTTGTACGTACGTTGAAATTACATAAACATCTCAAAACCGCTCCGCAAACTTAGTCCATAAAAAGACGACACTCTCTTTCTGGTCCCTTCAACATACACAATCGAGCCTCATTATTATAACCATTTTGATGTCAGCTACGCGTAGCCAATTAAATAAATAAATAAATAAATAAATAAATAAATAAATAAATAACTGATTGCAATCTCGACACTTGTATAAAAAGTTGCATTCATTTTATATTATTAATAACGAAAAGCTGGAAATCTTTGGAATTAACACCAATATTCGGAAATTCATGAATACTTCAATGAAATTTTGGCGATTGAAGCTTCTGGATAATGATGAAGAGAGGTCGAAATTAAGCGTACTAGTCGTACTATCAATAGCCAGACAAATTGCGGATATGAACTGGCCGAAAAAGGTGTGAAAATTTCACATTTGCTCTATTTGGACGACCTGACCTTATTTGGAAAAAAGAAAGCCGAACTGAACTCCTCGTTGGAAAGTACAAGGGAATTGACCAAGAACATTGAATGCAGTTTGGTATTGACAAATGTGCCACTATCGCCGATAAGGCACTAATAAATGTTAAACAAGTGAAGAAAATTTTTTTTTTTCAAAAAACAACGCTTATGTCAAAATTAGGTACACATAGCGCCATCTCTTGAGCAAACATTAGGTACACATAGGATACCTTTGGATTTTTTGAAAATTTTTTTTAGATTCATACATTGTCACCGACTTTACGTATGTGTACAAAAATTTTAGCAAGATCGGACTAGTGGAAGGGGTTGAAATATTGATCACAAGATTTCATCCACCAAACATGATCCAAACGGCAAAAGTTATACAAGCGTTGTAAGAAAACCCAGATAAAATTGTTAAAAGCGATGGAATGGAGAATACTGAAGAATTCATAAACCTGAAGAAGGATACAAATCCTTAGGAATTTTGGAAGTTTTTGTCGTATTGCACAACGCGAGTCAGAGGCTACTTCGGCGAAATACATATATAAAGCGTGTGCAGCAAATCCTAAAGTCAAAATGGTGGAAACGTCATAAAGGCAATTACATGTAATACCAGTTATAATGTATTTAGCTGGAATAATGGACTGGACTTGGTTGGAACTTGACAGATTAGAAAGCTAATGATAATGCATCATCGGGCCTTATACTCAAAACGTGATGGTAACTTATTGTATTTACGAAAAGCTAGTGGTGTCAGAAGAGTCCTACAAATGAAACAGACGGCGGAGGAAGAAAAGCATAGGCTGAAACGTTACATCTGGAAAAGTGAAGAGCCATTGCCGAAGGAAGTTAACCAGGGAAAATTCTTGAAGACTACAAAGCCTAAAGCTGAATGCAGAAAGGAAACGACCGAAATTCGAGTGGAATAAGCCAATTGTGATGAATGAGAAGTCACATTTTATATTTTTGTTATTTTAATAAGGGTCGAGTCGCATTATTATGACCACCGCCTACGTTTGTCTTCGGGGTTGCCCAGCCGAGGAACTATGTCATGTGTTGGGAATTGGTTAGGTGTCATATCACTCATTGCTGTAATGGGTAAGAAACGTGATTTATCAGATCTGGAAAAGCGAATGATAATCGGCTTTCGGGCCAAGGGTGGCAGGATTTCGGAAACCGCGCCGTTTGTGAACTGTTGTCGTGCAGCTGTACCTTGGCTGGGAAAATGGGACCGTTCAGAATAAACTGTATGGGAACTGTGGAGCATCACGTGCCATTGATGAGAGAGGTGAACGTCGGCTGCGAAGGTGTGTGAAGGCCAACCGAAGAGCTACAGTGGACCAACTTACCGCTCAAACCAACGAGGGTGCTACCAGATATGTCTCTAAAACCACAGCAGCAGACGGATGGTCACCGCACCCATGCTGACGAAGGTTCATCGCCGAAAACTCCTTCAATTTGCCCAACAGTACAGAAACTGGACCACTTCTGACTGGAAAAAGGTTGCCTTCTCCGATAAGTCACGATTTCTGCTCCACAGAAGTGACGGCCGCTGGCGGGTGAGGCGAGAAACCTCCGAGAACAAGCATCCTGCAACCATTGTTGAACGAATCCAGGCTGGTGGCGGCAGCGTCAAGGTGTGGGGAGTGTTCTCATGGCATTGTCTGGGCCCACTGATGCCTGTGGAAGGCGCTCTCAACTGATTCGGTTATTTATCCATAACTGCAGATCAAGTACACCCATACATGGCGACTGTCTACCCAGAGGGGGATGGCACGTTCCAGCAAGACAATGCGACGTGTCATACGGCTGCAATTGTTCGGGGGTGGTTTTCCAAGAGTTCCAAGTACTACCCTGGCCCCCTAATTCCCCAGACCTCAACCCTATCGAGCCTCGATCGTCATGTGCGTGCTATGGAACAACGACCGCGTACCCTTCAGCAGCTATCGGATGCTTTACAGTCTGCATGGCAATAGCTACCAGTAGAAACTACCAGAATCTTATTGACTCACTGCCACGCCGTCTAGCTGCTGTCCGTGCCAGCTAAATTCAGGATACAGTATTAGCTGGTGGTCATAATAAATGTGATTCGACTCTGTATATTTATTTAAAATTTTTCTATTTTATCGGAATTGTGAAAAATTTTGTTGTTTGTGTAAAGAGGTGCAATTGTTGAGCAGCCGCATTGCCATATGGTTCAACCAACACCACCTAGACATAAGGCCTGATAATGGAAAAGCCATACATTGTTACATCATCATTTGTCAACCATTGTTAATCCTATTTCTACCAATAAGAAGCCCTAAATTTGGTCGACTAATGATGATGTAACAATGTATGACGTTTCCGTTATCAGGCCTTCTGTCTAGGTGGTGTTGGTTGAACCATATGGCAATTGCTGAAATAAATAACGATGCTCGAGAAAAATATTTTTCATTTCTTTTATCGTTGGAAGCAGCTTTACCATCGTCTCCAGGAGTGGAATTCTTCTGGCTTCACCGTTTTCAAGCAACACCTCTTAGAAAGAAAGCCTGTGCACTGAAAATTCATACATTGTTACATGATCATAAGAAGGAATTTTCAGTGCACAGGTGGTGTTGTTATAACACGAATGAATCATGATAACAAATTAGAAATCACAGCTTTTTTTATTGTTGCCGCCATTGTTTGTTCACGCAAATCGTCCAAGGGCGCCACTGGAGAAAAAGTCACGCTTTTAACAAAGGAGTTTCCCAATCATCCATGGTACAGTTATGTAATATTTAATTGCTCTTTGAATGCAACTGAAATAGTACTTACGGATCTTTACTCCCGAATTATCTGCCGCAAGTCCCATTTAAGTCAGCTTGATGAGCTCGATTTACATTTTCATTTTCTAAATATTTGGAAATACAGATAAAGAAACCCATTTCGCCACCATCGAGTGTGTTCAATCTGGTAACCATGCATCGCTGCTATTGCCTTGCATCCCAGTTTACACAGCAGGAGGCTGGAACGTAGAACACCAAGACCAATTCGTAACCACTCCTGTTGACCGCTTTCCACTGTTCGCGGTCCTCTCTTTCCGAGAGCCCGTTTAAGTAGGCCAAAACCACAAAATTCCATAGGCGTTGCATCCGGAGACTTGATAGGTATGTCACTGAATGGAATGGAGCGGATTCCGGTATCTTCTTCCATGCGTTCCAGGAACAGACGAGTTGACGCCTTGTCTTGGTACAGTCTACCTTGTTTACCTCTGTACCGTACAAACCGGGGATGTCAAGGGTCAATACGGACGTTAGAACGTTAGTCTGACAGTGCATGGCGTTCACTTTGGCCTTTGACTCAACTCTGTGTAAAGTTAATTTACCCTTGTAGCTGTATCTTGCCAAGATCATGAAACCTTTTGAAATTGTTTTCTTGCATCCACGACACTATTTTCTGAAGTCCTTAGAATCCCTTGGAGGTTAAAAAAAAAAAAAAAAAAAAAAAAGGCTCTGCTCTCCTTGCAGTAAATAAACATGCGCCTCATCTAGAGTGACTGTGGCCTTCGTGATATTAGCCTCCGCATCGGGCTTGAAATCGCGTACGGAGGCACTTTCAATTTTTGGCCACTAGTTGTTTATCTCTATGGTTAGTTTGGCGATCTTTAGGGCTGAACAACTACATGATAATCTCGTCCTCATGCTACTTTATCCGACTTAAAATTTACTGTACCGTGATTCCACCATTGGGTTTCCCTGATGATCCCCCTCTAGCGCTAAAAATTGAAGTGAGATGCGATGCTCAGGCCTAATATCTCGAAGGCTACGAGTGTGACACAGCCTATTATATACGTAACAGCCTGTTCAATCGACATGATTTCCATTGAAATCTTAAGACCGCCTTAGTTCAACGACTTCTCACGTGAGGGCGCTTTTAGTGAGGGAAAACCTAAATCTAGAGCTTGCGGGAAACGCAGTGGCTACGTACAGTGCAACCTTGTACGCCTTCCGTTAACAATATTCATTCTATCCCATATTTGCTGCTCGAAACTAAGATAAACTTGTTTAAATCGTTCCATTTCTCCACTACGCGATGGGAATCCGCCATGTTGCTTGTTTCGATATTTGAGTTAGTTTAGCATCTGATTCTGTTGGTAGATGGCGGTACAGCTTGCCACTTCCTTTGTAGTGAACGGAAGGCGTACAAGGTTGCACTGTACGTAGCCACTGCGTTAGGGAAAACCTTGGTAACAACTGTGTTACTTACAGCTGATCAAGTCTTTTTAAGTGTCAAAATGAAACAATATTCCTAGATATTAATTAATATGCACCATTAACAAGCCAAAGAATGTTACTTTTCAAAAAAAAATGCGACATATTATAAAAAAGTTTTTTAACAATTATATAAGATTAATATATTTATATTAATATATATATATATTTATGTAAGATTACATATATAAGTAAATATGCAGCCTGTTTGTAGGCTAACCAATAGAAAACAATAGAATGGTAGCAGTGGTAAGGCTTTTTCAAGGCTCTCTTTTGAATAAATAGAGAAAATTATTTATTTTTTATTTATTTATTTTTAATTTTTAATTATAACTATTATTTATTGTATATATATTTTCATTTATTTTCATTTTATTTATTATTTATTAATTATTTTTAATTATTTTTTTAAATATTATTTTTTTTTAACTTTTAATTAATAACTATTATCTACAATAATAAGGAAAAACTTTAGGAAAAAAGTTTAAAATTTATTTAAAAAATTTGTGCAGTATTTAAAAATGGGTTTTTTACTTCTTGCACATATTTCATAAAAAATCATACAATAAAATTAATGAATGAATATTTTTTATCTAAAAACCTTTTTTAGCACTATTAGAACATCCTACAGCAGCACACCCTGTCATTTTTCTACTGTTTATGCAACATATTTAAACAAAAATATGATTAAATGAAGCCTAGCCTATGCTTATGCTTGGTAGATTCGAAGATTTTTTGCCAGAACATGGCGGATTTGACCACGTGGTCAGATAAACCAATCAGCTTGTGTCCCCTCCATGGCCACTCTCTCCTTATACAGGCTCTCTACTTCACCGTAAAGCTCCTAATCTAGAGCTTTACTTCACCGTACTTAAAAGCGCCCTCCTCCTTTACTGCGGTGAAACTTGGAAACTGTCAATTGAACAGGCTGTTATCTATATAGTAGGCTTTGAGTGTGACCACGTAGTTCCACTTTTCATCCGCCAGGTAGCGTTCATGCAGTTTACCAAGGCAATTGGTCCGTCGCTCTTGAACCTGGCGCGGCAACAACTTATGAACGTAGCTTTTGTGTCGCTTCTCCAGTTGTAAATCACGGTTGATCATTGTGTTTACCGTGTACACAGATGTCCCCTACCTTCTGTGCAATGGCCTCTTGTGTTGGTGGGTAATATCCGGAGACGAGAGCCCAGGACTTTCGGACGATGTCAGGAGTGGATGGTCTCGCATTGGCTTGCTTTTTACCCTCATGAATGGCACCGCTTCTGCTTTTCCCAATGATATTGAGTACACGCGATGTCCTTTTCTTGGAAACTAGAGAAGCCTCGCTTCTTGCATACTTTCATAATTTCGGAATAGCTGAATTTGACGTCGAAAAGGGTTGTTATGTAGCCCTTCCAACCCCTGTCCATTTTCGATGGCATAACTCAATGTTTTTAGCTCGCTGTTCGAATACGAACTAGTTTAATATCTGCTCTAACAATACTCCATGTCATAGCTCATGAGCGTGAAATGAACGCGCGTGCCGCATTTAAATATGCTAATTGTTACCATATCCACTCCCTAACAATGAATTTTAAAAGAGGTTTAAGCCAAAAAAATGAACAATCTCTAAAGCATTGTAATAATCGAACCTCATTTGGATTAAACGCTTTAAATTGAAATAACTCTAAAAGATAATTTCTATAATGTTTTTTGAAATTTCAATTTATTTTCCTTTGATTCTTAACTGAAAATGTTAAGTGCCTAGGGAATCAGATTAGTTAAGAGTTCAGTTGAATTTTTATTATTTTAAGGTTCCAAATCGAATGCTAATATACTGTAGAGGCTATTAAAAAAAACCAAAAAAAAAACCCAAAAAAACAAAATTCCCTTTGATGTTGAGATTATTCGGTTTAGAAATTTTTCTCTTAAGGAGTTTTCTTTAAACGTTTCAAGCATCGTGGTTGGATTAAATAATTCGAAGCAAAGTGCTTAAATAACAGGATTTGTTAAATAACTTTATTACAATTACATCGACCGTTTTGACACAAGTCACCCTCAACGCAAGCTTGTGGACGGCCCCAAGAAGAAAGCTTTTTTGGTGTGGCCTCTAACGAACTTTGCATCACCTTATTGTCATCTGCACATTTCTTATTCCGCAAATGTTCTTTCAAAGGTCCGAACAAGTGAAAGTGCGATGTACCACTACCTCAGAGCCCTTAGTGTATTTCCACTGTGTTCAGCCATTGGAGCAGGCGTTATCGTGAAGCAGCAATACCCCTTTTTAAAGTAAATCTTGGCATCATCAACATGTCACTATATCAAGCACTGTTCACAGTTTAGAAGTGCACCAATCAAGCCCAGCAGAAACCCGTCTCTTTCTTTTTTTTTTTTAAAGAATAGCTCAAGATGGGTCCGTGAATTACCTCACGCCTTACCTCAGATGATAAATTATTGATGAAAAATAGGAAAGAAAATTCCACAGTCTGCATTCGAACCAGGAACTTCGGGTCATGCGGCCGACGCGTTAACCAATTGCGCCACTGGACCATCTTGAACTATTCTTTAATGAATATTATGTCTTAGGAAAGATAATCCCAGCCTGCGGACCAGATAAATGCTCTAAGCAAGCCCAAAAGACACGTAAATAGCGTAATGCTTTCATGTACGCAGTGGCGCAATTGAGTTTTGCGTCGGCGGCATGAGCCGAAGGTTCCTAGTTCGAATCCAGCTCGTGGAATTTTCTTTCTTATTTTTCATCAATAATTTCTTTTCTTTCTTGATCGAAGACGAGGGGTGTTTCCATTGCATCGATTAATTAAACATTTTGGTTCTGCGACCCGGCTCGAAGGACCAAAATGTTAATTTAATCGCCATTTTCGCCATGTTCCCGAATAGATAGGACATGTATGCCTAGTAAAATTTTTACTTACTTTTTGATGCTCTGTCCGAATCTAAAGTCAAAATAAAAAGATAATCGAAAAAAATTGGCAACAGAACGACCGACTTCGCAAATTCAGAAAAGTTGCTTTTAATATCGTTGAAAATTTATTTGTAATTTTGTGAAAAATTTGCTTGGAATTGCAAGCATTCTGGCATCAAGGAATGTTGAAAGGCCTCAGGGAATGAAATATCGCGGGTTCCTTGCAACTACGTTTATCAATTGGCTGCCTGAAAAAAGGATTTCATAAATAAAATTAAGATAGAAGTTTATCCCGACGACTTGCATAATTAGGGGTCATCATTTCGTTTCCTTGTGATATTCCACGTGAACTAAATTTTTTTTCCCAAAGGCAATGTAGCCTTTTTGACGAAGTAGCGCGTTCATTCGGTTTTTCAGTTGGGCGCGATCGGCCGCTAAAGGTGGAAGAAATATCGCAAAAGAAAATCCAGATAGATCAAATGTACGAATAATAACTCGTGGACGGGGGAAATAGGAAATTAAGGGAGATTCCATAAAGTCCGACAGGTCGCGAAAAAATCACGTGGTACAGCTAGAACTATTCCCAACAGAGTGATTCTGTGCGTTTGTGCTTTTAGACAGCCGATGATGATTATCCGAAACCGAAACTACGTCATTAGTAATCGGCGACTATGATCACGATTAAAAACATTTGATTATCCAAATTTCCCTGATGCTTTTTCATCTCCTGGCTCATCGCTTGCATTAACTTCATTCTTTTAGATATGTATTTAGGCGATCATATTGTTGGAAAAAATTTTATCGCACATCAGACAGTTAAAGGGTTGAATATTTGTTTGAATTTCATCCGCCATTTGCGCCCGGTCGGACTTTATGGAAACACTAAGTCATGTCTGAGAATTAACTCTCCCTTCTTTTTTGTTGATCGATCATTCCAGAGATCTTGCGGTTTGAATATAACTCTGCCTAATAGTTAGTGAACCACCTTGTCGGAAGTTAAGTCAGACATCCTTCGCATTCATCTTCCTGTAATTGAGAAATGAGAAAATTCTGTACATACACAATAACGATATCTAACCTAATCTGGTAGTAATAGTACACATGGGAAGATGTTAACTTGAAGTAGGCTATCTGCCGTATCATCAATGGTAGTTACATCGAACCGAAATGAGCGCTTCTCTTGAAATTCAGCTTTTTTACGTAATGCCACTAACTAATTTTGTCTAACCTACTAGCTTACGTATTATCCAGTATTGCTACCATAGTCATCAGTAGATATCATAGTGACCATTTTCTCTTCTTGTATACCCTGAAGAAGGCGGGAATACATGCTGACCAATTGTTGTGTCTCCAGTTATGTCGTACTCCTGCATTACAACACATCCAGTTTACACCATTTGACTGGAAAAAAGTATAACTTGACTTGTAGCTAGCTCCATACACCACATTGGCGCGTTGCATTGGCCAACAGAGCCTTTCCTTACATTGTCGTGTAATGTAATGTAACAGTGTTATCAAAATGAATTTTCATCGAAAACTTGGAAAAACAGAAGTAGACGCGAATTATAGAACATTTTTAAGGGTAAAGTTTCTTTATTTTCTAATGGAAATGAGTCCAGGAAAAACGGTAGCAGTTTCAACGACTTCGTGATATCATCACCAGAGGTTTCCACTACCATTTTTCCTTTTACCATTTACATATTGGTCAAGTAACTATCAAGAGCGAGCACTGGATTCTTCTAATTATAACTGAAATCCATCGAACTCGCAATAGCGACAATTCTGAAAATACTGAAAATTCATGTACAGGGTGATTATAATTAAAGTTACGATTTCAAAAATCGATAAATTGAAAAACTACTCGTCAGAATGACCTGATATTTTAGCAGAACAATCGTGAGGCAATGGAATTTTGTTTGGCGAAGGGAAAAAAATAGTTCCAAAATTTGCCGATAGATGGCGCTGGCAGGGGAAAAACCAAAAATGGATTCGTGAAACACAGGAATGTTGTTAGCCAAAAGGAAACAATAGAGTTCAGGGGTTTACGAAAAATTTATTAGCGAAAAGACAAGAATACGTGTTTACAGCGACAACAGTGATAATGCCAAAAAAACAGAGCTTCATGGAATGATGATTAAGGCAGAAGTTGTTCGATATGCCCTCCGCCTTGTTCCGCTACTAATTGGAAGCGCAAAATGGCATGCTCCACAACAGATCGGAGGGTATCTGTACTGATGCAATGGATGTGGTGTGTCATGTTTGCCTTCAAGTCGGCTAGATTCTCAATCCGCCCGCTGTAAACAACATTCTTCAGGTACCCCCAAAGCCAGAAATCACACGGGTTTAAGTCGGGGGAACGTGGTGGCCACGTCGTTGGAAAATGGCGGCTTATGATCCAAGCATCTCCGGAATGAGCACTCAGCAGCCGCTTCACAGGCGTAGCAATGTGCGGAGGAGCGCCATCTTGCATGAATATTGTGCGTTCCACACACTGACGCTGCTGAAGTGCCGGAAGGACATGGTTACGCAAAAGTGCTTCATACCTCTTGCCAGTAATGGTGCAGGTAACGGGACCCGCAGGTGTGATCTCCTCGAAGAAAAACGGACCGACGATAAACTGTGCCGTTATTCCGGACCACGCAGTGAACTTTTCAGAGTGAAGAGGTAATGGCTGTAGCTGGAACGGATTCTCGGTCGTCCATATCCTGCAATTTTGCGTATTTACAGAACCTTGCAAATGGAAGTGGGCTTCGTCAGACCACAGAATGTTCTATGGCCATTCGTTGTCCACTTCCATCCGAGCAAGAAATCCAAAAAGTAGTGCAAAAGATTCACGTGCTTCCAGGTCAACAGGTAGCAACTACTGCACATGAGTTATCTTGTACGGGTAACAGCACAAGATGTTCCGTAGGACTTTACGCACCGTGCTGCTCGGCATATCCAGCATCACTGTCCGTCTGTTCTTGTAATGCTGTAGCCACATCTTCCACTGCCGCAGCCGAAACTGGTTTCCTTCCTCTACCCCGTTTCACGTCAAATGAACCGTCTCTTCGAATTTAGCAATCATTTTTCGCAGACCATTTGTGGTTATTGGACCCGATTTTATGGATTTGAATGTCCGAAACTTCCTTAGTGCACACTCATCGTTCTTATAAAAAAGCTTCAAGAGCAGAGCGCGATCCTTCATAGTCAGAGTCATGATGAAGCTGGTGTTCTGCATTTTTATGGCAGCTATGTCTGCCTGCGGTGCGCATGTCACGTATTAGTAATTTGCATATCTCCAGACAATGTGAACCCTGCCAGCGCCATCTATCGGCAGATTTTGGAACTATTTTTTTCCTTTGCCAAACAAAATTCCATTGCCTCACGATAGTTCTGCTAAAATATCAGGTCATTCTGACGAGTAATTTTCAAATTATCGATTTTTGAAATCGTAACTTTAATTATAATCACCCTGTATATACCGATTTTGAATCTGTCAAATAACAAATTTTCCCCGATTAAAAATAATGAAATTCTTCCTTAGAATGAATCAGCAAAATGTTATTGGCGCTGCATGGTTTGCAAAAGACGTACACAGATAAAATCACTAACTATGTATATCGACCTTGGATCCGAAATAAAACGCCTTTGGGGAGGCAACAAAATGGTTCTTGTCATTTTCTCTGTCATTAGGGTTATTCCACATTCACTATACAAAAGCTTGGCAACATTACAAAGAACTCTACACGTATACAAAACCGCATAGAAAGCCACGATCTTAAACAAAGCAAAGAAATTCCTAAACTTTGCCCCTCTCTTCCGCGTTTGGTCTTTCCAAATCAACAATAAAAAAAATGTACTCATAAAAAGCATAAGAAAAACTCTCTATTCGGAAAGGGGAGATAAGAAAAGAGAGAACGGCTGATTGTTTATTGCGTACAATGTAGGATAGACAGGGAGGCTAACGAAAGTGTGCTAGATAGAATGAAGTAGAGGAAGGAGTATTTAAGATTGCTCTATGGTAATTATGTTTTTAGCATGCATTTTCGTTTCAATTATAGTTTCATTTTATAAGAAACAATTTGAGAACATTTTAGTAAACAGGTTTCTTCCGTAAATAAATTATTTATTTAATTATTGATTTATTTAGAAAAAGAAATGCCTAAAGTTTCTGAAGATCGCAAAGGATCTGCGTGGACCCTGAATAAAACAACAACCCTATAAACAGTGCAGGATAATTCTAAATGTGTTTTGCACAAGGTAGCTATTTATTATAAGGTATCAGTGAATAGGAAGACTCGCAAAGTTTACCTACTTCCAAGCATTCACCGTGTTTATTTAGGTAGTAATATCCAGACGATAGTTTAATTCTTGCCAAACACGAGCCAGCATGTCTACATCGATGGTTTCCATGGTAGCAACAGTTCGTCGCCGTTGTAACTCGAGAAGGTTCTGGGGATAAGCGTGGGATTTAAAGAGCGTCCTTGACATACCCCCTCATAGTAATAAAAAAAAAAAAAAAAAAAAAAAAAAAAAATCACAGACAATAAGGCTAGATGATCTGGCGAAATGTCAAGGTCGTTGGCAGTACCAAGGCCAATCCAAATGATCGTGATAATGCTTTTGACCACTTCGTGTTACTGCCTTTTTAGCATGTCACTGTAGGCCACAATTGCTGTTTAATTTTCCGGACGAGCATTATAACGCATACTTGTCAAATCCTGATATAAACTTGGAGTGACTCATCGATACCTTTCACATTCTAAGTTGAATAGTTACGTAAAAATCTATCCAAATACATTAATGTTAAAATAGTTAGGTTATGAATGCAATAGGTTCTTGTATTAAATAAATAGAACACGTTTGTTAGGGATAAGTTTACATGTACACTCTATGGCCAAAAGTCCCCGGACTCACCTTAATAAAGTACGAGAGCGTTTTGAAAAGTAATGCCTTCATGGTAGAACTTCCGCACTGACTTTTCACCTTGCGACTTTCACCACTTTCCAAAGATGAAAGAGCACCTTAAGGGTGAAAGCTGCCTAAAGTGCTGGTGTCGACAACAGCCCGGGAGTTATTCTCCGACGGGTTCACCGGACTGGTCCAACACGTCCTATAAAGAAAGCCTATGCACTGAAAATTCATACATAGTTACATGATCATAAGAAGTCATAATTTAGGGCTTATTATTGGTAGAAATACGATTAACAATGTATTTTATGATGATGTAACAATGTATGAATTTTCAGTGCACAGGCTTTCTTTTTAGGAGGTGTTGACTTGTCACGTGTTGGCGCAATGTGTGGAAAGGGATGAGGACTATGTGGAAAAATGAATAGTGCATTAGATTGAGGACAAATGTGAGTATCAGGTACAAAAAGAATTTTGAAAAATCGGTTACGAAATAAAAAAAAAAAAAAAAAAAAAAAAAGTTACAGCCATGGAGGCATTACTTTTCAAAACGCCCTCGTACATCCGTAATTCTCCGGGATAAACTCTCCGCTATGTTTTGGCTCGTTATTGTTCAATTTCCCCTATAGAATGGCGACCTGTTCAGAAGTGGAAATCGGTCGAGTGGGTCTGGCGCACAACCGCGCAAAAATGGCGGGGCTTTGGACCGGCCAAGAGAGCTCTTCCAACCAGTTGCTTTGTGCACAGTTGAAAGAAGACAGGATCTTTTACAATACACTCTATCCATCGTAACCTTGCCCCAGATACAGGGTGTTGTTAAATTTCATGGCCAAAATGATAGGAGTGATGGAATATGCGATTCTAAGCAAAAAAGTTGAAATGAACCTGGGTCCGAATTTGAACGATAACTGAGATATGAACAGAAATAAAAATGCCGCCACTAAGATCAACAAGTTAATAACTCACTTTCTACAACACCTAGGATAATGAAGTTTGAAGAAATAATAGGGTACATAAAACTGTGTATACCGTTAAAATTTGAACGAATTCCAACGAGTAGTTTCCGAGTTACGCACTCAACATCTTAACACGTGCTCACATGTTATCGTTCAAATTCGGACCCTGAACTTTTTTGCTTAGAATCGCATATTCCATCACCCTTATCATTTTGGTCATGAAATTTAACAACATCCTGTATAAACACTCTGTCGTGTTGTAGTCACACTCTGTCCAAGGCTGAATGACAGTCGTGAGCCTTGCAACTTCCGTGTCTCAGGGCGTACATGATAATGGAGGTTGCAAAACAAAACGGGAAAATTGACATACAACCACAACAATTAATCGCAAAAACGATTTATTAGATCGACTTATTAGAAAGAAAGCATTGAAGATTATATGTCATTCATGTAACCTTGACAAGACCCGTCTTTCGGAAAGAAGCTCCATCGATTCCTCCAATCACAGGAGCATGCAGAGGAATGCGTTACGTATTTTGTTTTGTTTACATCTGGGGCAAAGTTGCGATGGATAGAGTTTAGCGCGAAATTGTCCAAAACGTCTTGTAGACGTTAGGCTTTAAAAAAGTTCTAGTTAAAGAAAACATGGGGCCGAGTCCAAACCAGGAAAAACAGCCCCAAACCATCCAGAAATCCAATTTGGGCACAACACACTCCAGCAAGTAGAGCAAACCAGATCATATAGCGAAGACTCATCAATCTATTGATCTACGAGGTGAGGATGTTGTAGATTGCACCATTCTAAGACTTTGGACATTTGTAGGTGCGATCAACGACTTCTGAGTAGCTGAAGGACCCTAAAAGCCAAGAGGTTCTCGCACTGGGCTTCGTTCCTGAGCTGACTTTGAAGTCGTTGCTAACCCTGACAAATGATTTCGTTTGACAACACGTCTCAAACTTCGCCGGTCTCGATTTCACTTGGTTGGACCGCGCGCTCTGTATGCGACGGGATACTTCTTTGAGAGGATTAGTCTTCTGTGAGAGGGTCCTTCTGACGGGAGTATTTATTAAATAATGCATAATTTATTTTATTTACCAGAGAAAAACGGTTCCCACAAACTATTTTAAAAAGCGCATTCCATATATTTCCTCGATTAATGAAAAGGAATCGAGTCAATTTTAAAAATGTTTAAGGGTTCAACACTGATGTCTGGTATTCATAGAAATTAAAAAAAGAAAACTATTTTTATTTAATTTTCCGGTTTGGAAGCGAAGTAATTCGGTTGCTAGAGAACCATTCTCTTACGAGTTAAGAAATTGCCAAACGAGTAGTGTTTCGGAATGAGGTTGGGGTCGATCAGAATGAGGTAAATGCGATTATCGGCTTGTTGAAGGCTTTCTATACAAGAGCTCACGCGAGGCTATCTATATACAGGAAGCTTACTTTTTACAAGGTTAAAAAACACTACACAGGATAGCTTATAAGATAATATGCGTCTGGGTGAGGGCACCACTCCACCTTCGAAAATATCCCCAGCGAGCGAAAGGCTGCAGGTTCATAGACACCGAGAAATCGATTAGGTGACATTGACTGCAGAAGGTCGGGTAATGAACTTTGTAGTCACGTGATTCCATGTTGTCAGGAGCAACGCCACGCCGGAGCTAAGATGGCGACCGCTGCTGCAGAGGTGGAGGAGGAGGAGGAGGTAGTGACGCAGGCCGCCGCCCACCTAAACGGAGAGTCTAGCAGAGTCTATGGGAATTTGGGGTGGGGTGGGTGGGGATTGGATCTATGCATATGAAATCCTCTTTCTTTGGATTCGTTTTCCACGAAAGAGTGACGCATAGGAATTTTTGTAAATATTTTTCTTCTTCGTTATTCGTCATAAAAATAATTTTAAGAAATTGGAGGGCTTCTTTAAAAACGTTGATTTGAAGAGGAAATTTTTTTTTTTTATCAGTAATAAAAAAGAAATTAATTTTATTTCATGCATGCATCGATAAAATACAATTACTTTCTGCACGACGGCAGCGATTTTGCGAGTGGAGAAGGTCAAAGGTGAACGTCGTGGAAATTTGTCTTTAATGCGGTTTTGTTTCTTATCGATTTCCCTTCGTCGACGAATAAATTTTGCAGGGAAACTGGGGGGAAAGGAAGGAATTAAAAAAAATTTTAAATTCCAAACCAAATAAATAAATGAAATAAACGGCGTCGTGAAATTGGAGTAGGTATGTAGGTTGTTAAGCAGCGAAGCCTGTCTGCGGCGGAGATTCTGAGATTTGGCGGTCAAGTGACTGTCTTTCTCAGTTCGTCGCAAAACTTGTGTTTAAAGGTTCGTATGAGAAGCTACCACAATGGCTGGACAACAATGATTTTGAAATCCCATAGAAAAGGAGTTCCACGCGGTACCTCATTAACCTTAATCGACTTGAAGTCTCTGGTTATTATAAATTTGTCGAAATCATTTTGTTCCAATTTATTACTCGTAAATACGCATTAATGACTCCCTGATGCATTTCTCCGCATTCGTAGAGTTTTTTCAGGCTTGCAACAGTTTTCATTTTTCGGGACTAGAGCTTCTTTTTTTTTTATTTTTTATTTTTTACATAATCCCAAGCAGAAAAGAAAAAAGTATTGTGGTACACCCCCGAGACTGTTCAGGCGTAATGTACCGCAAATTTCCGTTAACGTTACAGCATGGACAGGAGAAGAATCTTGATCGTCTTTTGTGCGTAAATCTTTGCTGAGAAAAGGTGTGAAGACCTTCGCAATGAAGTAATTTGCATTGATTTGGTTCGATAAAGCGCAGGGCTATTTTCCCTAGCAAGAAATTTCTTCGCACGCAATGAAACCTTTGAAATGGCACGGTTTTCTGACAAAGTTCTTTGCAGGCGTTCCTTCTCAATGTCTACAGTAGAATAGAGAACTCCTCCTCTACCCTTGCATCTATTTAGCTTTCTATTTAGCTATATCCCATTGATCGATGGATTTTTAGATTTCGCCATTTTTTCCAGTCTCTTTAACGCAACAAATTAAACCCAAGTGGACGCCCACTTGACTTTTGTTTCAGCGACTCTGAAACTCAATTTTTGTATTTGACATGCTACCGATACTCATTGGCGCGTTCCAGCGTTTATTTCACGAATTATAGCAGACGTGGACCATTTGTAGCGCAAAAGCCGTAGAACCCTTCCTTTTAGAACGACGGTCAGTTGTTTTAGGAAGCAGATTTCCTTTCTCACTCAAACCGAGAAATGAAAATGCTTACCTATTTGCATAAACGGAAGTCTCGTGGTTATGATTTTCTATGGGATTTCAAAGTTGAACTAATTAAATTTAGACGAAAAACGAAAGGAAAAGTGCCGCCATCTGGATTTGAGCCAGGGGGCCGTGAGTACCTATCTCGTCGCCTCTACCAATTTTTCCTTTTGTATATTTAATTATATAATCTCGAAGCATAGCTTCACTTCTCATCCATCAAACTATAGATAATCACTGTTGCTCTACCTTTGTAATAAATTCATTTACGCAATAAATAGTGCCTCCGCTCATTCAAGAACACCAGTGGAGGTAATATGCAACGGCGTAGTGAGTTTTTACAGAGCATCGAACCAGAACCGAAACCAAAACGTTGCCAAATATTGTTATTTATTTCGTTCCGAAGTTTTTGGTTCCCATTTCATCTATTTAGGAGGGGTAGGCTTTCCATGAAAGAAGAAAAAAGTTATATAAATAGTACATTATCTGTTAACAGGTAAAGATTATCTATTACATACTGGCTATGTTATTTTTTTATATTTAACAAAATCAATTTATAAAAATGCTATTGGTATATTCTCACAGAATAAATAGTTTACAATACAAAATTGGTTCTTCAATAATACATTCTACAGGGTGATTTACATCGAATGTAAAATACTTAAAGGGGGTATTATGGAGGTTAAGATAAACACAAAACGTCCTATGAACATGGGTTCAAATATGAACGATAACTGAGATATGAACAGAAATAAAAATGCCGCCACCAAGATCAACAAGTTAATAACTCAGGTTCTGTAAAGCCTAGATTAATGCAATTTGGGGGAGTAACAAGGTACATAAGACTGTGTATACCGTTAAAATTTGATTGAATTCCAACGAGAAGTTTCCGAGTTACACAGTCAAAATTGTGACAAGTGCTAGTTAGTACTCACAAGTGAACACGTATTATGATGTTGAATGAGTAATTTGGAAACTTCTTGTTAGAATTAGATCAAATTTTAAAGGTATACACAGTCTTATGTACTCTGTTATTCTTCCAAATTTCATTAATCTAGGCTTTACAGAATCTGAGTTATTAACTTGTTGATCTTGGTGGCGGCATTTTTATTTCTGTTCATATCTCAGTTATCGTTCATATTTGAACCCATGTTCATAGGACGTTTTGTGTTTATCCTAACCTCTATAATACCCCCTTTAAGTATTTTACATTCGATGTAAATCACCCTGTATAATAAAATCTTGCAAACATTCCAAGAAGGAGCTTTAGCTGTGACAAAGCGATCGTCACTAGCGCGTGTCCATGTCAACAATGCTTAATAGATAAACAGAAAATAACAGTGTATTCATTTTTGACGAATTGATTGTTATATGACATGCCATTAATGATGTATGTATTCTTTACGGTCACTGTTTTAGCACGTGCAATCTACTTGAAAGAGAAAGCCTGAAAAGTTGGTAGAGCCGAGCTAAGACCTTGATGATGATATTGTCGAAAACAGAATTTGAAAAAGTTAATCCGTTTTCAAGTTATAGTGCAAACGTACAGACCGAGCGTACAGGGTGTTGCAGATAACGACAGGGCAGTATAACGGGAAGCCTACCCGCTCGTTTGCAGGGGCCGGCTCGACATCAAATGGTAATTGGGTAATTTTATCAAAAACATGACAGTTTTGACTCACCTCCCCCCCCCCCCCGCCCGTGGAAACTGCTGGCTGCTGCAGGCCACCTTCATCTCCCTCTATTCTGCCAATCGACCGAGCCGGCCCCTGGAATCGAGCGGGTAGGCTTCCCGTTATACTGCCCTGTAGTTATCTGCAACACCCTGTACGTTCTTCGAAGTAGCTTTTTGCTAAAGCTCGTAATTAAAGGGTAGTATAATAGGTTCTTATTGTTAAGAAATTATAATTTATTTTTTTAAAGGCTGTATTGTTGAAGAAGGTATTGTTGGAGAGCTACTGAAAGAAATGTTTAATTCGTTTAAGAAAGATATCTGATTCTATACTTTATCTCACTAAATGAAAAAAGCTGCAAGGCAGTATGGGAAAGCCAGGTTACCAATTGTCATCTCATTCAGATCAACGCGCAGCCAATAAAAAAGAAATTGAATCCATAGAGGCTAAAATGAAACTGAAACAGTGCTTCATGTTTTTGAGCACTATGCGTGCGCAGTCGGCGACTACTTTACGGGGCGGAGGTGAAAAAGTAGTGATGTGCTTTCCCATACTGCCTTGCAGCATTTTTCATATAGTGAGACAGAGTATAGATCTAATTAAGAATAGAAATTGAATTATCGTAATTCTTGGCTTTAGAAATTTTATTGTTTTCTAAAATGTTGAGTTTATTTATTAAAATTATCAGAGTTTCATCTATTAGAAAAATTTACTAAGATCTATTCTTAATACTCAATTAGACCTAGAATCAGATACCCCTCTTAAACAAATTAAACATCTCATTATCCAACAGTACCTTACTTAACAATACAGCCAAAAGAAAAAATAAATAAAATGTCTTAACAGTAAAAATCTATTATACTCTCCTTTTATTATACAGGTGAGTCAAAAGTCTGTTTCCGGCCCCCCCCCCCCCCCAAGCAGTTTCAAAAGGAGTGGAGATACAAGAAATCTGTTAGAGGCAACATGGTAGGGGCTAAACAATGGTGGTGTCAAATTTGACCTTTGACCTCGAATTTTGCACCTTGCAATTTGTAACTTTGTAACCGTTACAGGTAGAGAAAGAAGTTCCAATTGTATAGTTGTAGAACTCAAAACGTTGATTTCAGCAAAAAAAAAAAAAGATTAAAAATAAGCGTAAAATAAACCCACTACATTGCTGGTACAGTGGCATACACCTTGTCCTTGATGTGTCCCCAAAGGAAAAAAATCACGTGGTGTCAAATGAGGAGAACGTGGTGGCCAATGAACTGAACCTCCTCGGCCAATTCATCGATGTGGAAACATGTCATCCAGTCGTTGACTGCAAAATGTAGCTTGAGCACTGAAATTTGATTTTGTTGTAGTGGGTTTATTTTTACGTTTATTTTTAATCTCTTTTGTTTTTGTTAAAATCAGCGTTTTGAGGTCTACAACTGTACAATTGGAAATTTTTCTCTACTGTAACGGTTACAAAGTTACAAATTGCAAGGCGCAAAATTCGAGGTCAAAGACCACCATTGTTTAGCCCCTACCTACCTTCCTATATGTTGCCCCTCCACTCCTTTTGAAAATGTATGGGGGGTGGGGGTAACAGACTTTTGACTCACCCTATATAAGTTAACACTTTTGAAATTTAAAAAGACGTTGTAAGAGTCTTTGTATCCTATAATTTATAGTCAAGACCCTCGATAATGATGTAAAGCCGAAACGTTCGTCGGGGCATTTACCATGATCATATGTATCCTCTTATTTACCTTGATTGAAGACCCAATACTGTATTGTGATTTATAATAATACAAAATTAGTTGAAGCGGAAGAAATACTTTATTTATTTACATTGTTTGTTTGTTTTTTTTTACAATCTTCAATGTTTGGGACAAATATTAAAACAATTAAATATTTACAATTAATAATCGAATATATATAAAGCTGTAAAAATTAAGCGTCATGTGACATTAAGGGTGGAGCGGAAGAAAAAAACCAGTTCAAACCGGAACTAAACCTGAACAAAAACTGGCAAGAAAAAAATAACGGTTCGATTCCATGTTATCAGCAACTGTCAGTTGCCGTTACTTGGCTGTAACCTTTTTCTCGTCGTTTCCATGTGCATTTTGAATGCTTTATCAAATGTATTCACCAATAACTATATACTCCGACCTCTGTTGGAATTCCTACAAGTACATGCATTGCTTAAATCACAGTTTTAGTAAAATTACCTCCAATCTGTTACATTTGAAGAATTCGTCCGTCGCTATTTGTTTATACAAAAATATGTTTAATGCCAATTTTTAAAATAAAATAATGTCAAGTTAGCTGTATTAAAAGTTTTTCTATTAGGACCAAGTAAATAGCCTTTTGTGATTTGTATACTCGGTGATAATCCTCATCCGGTGGAAACGTCGTATTGCGATACCTGTCAAGCATCTTCGGATATAGCAACACCTTCGCTGAGTCCTAAGACACTTTCCATTAAGTTTATGTGGGGCCTGTGCTCTATAATTTAAATATGTATTTTAAATTATGCTATTTTCGCTAATATGCTAATCCGGTCTTGAACGGGGACCACGAGCCTGCAGATAACTGGTATCTGTAAAGAAACTTTGCGAAGATAACTTAGGACTGGGAATTGTTGTAAGTCTAACAACCTTGTCTTAGGCTAATGCTGCATTGGCCCTTAAAACGAGGACTGTGGGGTAGGTCTAACAAAAATGATGTAAAAGCCTAATAAATTTGTCTTCGGCCTAATAAAGGTCATTAAACCACGTGCATTAACCTGCCTTAGTCTTAGAATGTTGTTTAGGTTTAGCAAACGTGTCTGGAGGCTCATAAATAGGCCATAGCTTACACCTAACGAAGGCATTTTAGGACTTTACAGAGATGTCTTAGGCCTATCAAGCATGCCATAAGCCTTATGAAGCTGTGTATCACGAGAGTATCTATTATCCAATAAAAAATGTCTAATGAACAATAGTAAGACTTTTACAATGGCAGACCTGCCAACTATTTCTGGAGGAAAACCAGGTGATAGTAAATTAAGTAGGGTAAAATGTATGTCTCGATAACATATTTAATTGTTACAAAAATTGTGCACTTAAATTTTACTTTTGGACATAATTCAACATTAGATGTCACAAGTATAATTACATATTATACACGAGTGAAAATAATTAAGGGAGTAAGTTACACCGTACGTGAAATAATGAGAGACCAACACTGGTTAAATTATAAAATATCTTTTATCTTGAAATTACGCTTATATAAATTTGAAGTTTCCCAATTTGTCTCCTTGTGGAGCTGATTGTATTGTCTTGTAGCTTTTTTGCCTTTTTATATTACTTCTTTTGAAGGTTTACGCTTGTAGCATGGTACCTCTCTTTCTGGATAAGCAAATTTAACTGCAAGAAGACTAGATAGTGTTCCAAAAAAAATTGCTGATGAAGTTGTTGGAGCATCACGGGGAAAGAAAGGAAAATTTTAGGGGTTCTTTTAAGAGAGTACTATTCGCCGGGTGATTTTTACGATCCGCCGGGTGACCGGGTGAGATTGTCAAAATCCGGGTGAGTTGGCAGGTCTGCAAAGGTGGTTCAGGAATAGCGAATGCTTCTTAGGCCTAGCAAACATGTTATAGTGTTCTGGAGGTATCTTACATTTCACAAAGATGTCATGAACACTTGATAAATCTATTTTAGGCCTAGCGAAGTTGACTTAAACCTCTGAAAGGCACTGTAGGTTACAATTAGCTTCGAGGTGTCGTCTTCACTCTAACGAAAGTCAAGATGAGAATGAGATGGAGCACCTGTATATGTGAATGGAATGGTTGAAGAGAACCTTGTTCCTGGCATTTCCATCATTCCTTCCATCCAAGTCCCACTGGATTTTGAGGTTTTCAGTAACTGGGAATATTTCGGCCAGGAGCAATGGGCCTTTCTCTGTGTCCTGCCGAAGTCCATAAGGACCATGGACAAGCAGATAGAAGTGGCCAAGACGCTTCCAGCGAAGAGGATCCTTGAGTTTCTGCAAAATCCCGCAAGTGTCTCGGAAGATCTCGCCAATGTCGTGGAAGTCTTTGAGTGTGTAGATGTTCATCTTTAGCCGAAAGACTTTCAGTGAAAACTGTTTGAAGTCCTTGGTCTTTTTGCTTTGGAGACATTGCACGAGCTTCTCAATGATAGCGAAGGCAAATGAGAACATGGTTTTGTTCTGCGTGATTTCCAACTCATCCAATGATTGTAGGGATTCCACGACGTCTGTGATATTTTTCACTGCCCTGTCGAACACCCGACCTTCCAATTCTGGTGCCATTCCCAAGGACAGTAAGCGGAGTTTGGTCAGCTTCTTAACGTGTAGGAAGTCATCATTTTCAAATATCTCATCGGTGAGGATAATTTCAAGCTCCACGAGATTTGGATAACCCGGCGAAACGGGTCTAAGAATGGAGAGAATGACTTCCAAATGGCTGCCAAATGCCAAAGTTGTATTGGACAGATGCTTAGAAATAGCATTTAGGTAATTCTCGTTGTATATAGGATCGTATACAAGCAGATGTTTTATCTCACTTACAGCTGCACTTCCGGTAGTGTTTAGCAAGAACCCTTCCAGCCATAAGACATTGTATGATTTTTGACCCCCATTGGTCAGGAGATTGAAATCGAGATCAAAGCCCTTTCCAGACAAATTAATGAATGTTAGCTGTTGTAAGGACGAATTTTTTGAGACACCTGAAACTAAATCCTCAATGATTTTCTGGTTAATTGAATCGGCCTGTGAAATCATATCACCATGCTCGATGACAATAAACAAACTTTGGATGGGTTTCAATTTTAGTATCTCGGTGATGGAGCGGAGAGAAGAGCCATGTTTAAGGAAGCCTTTGAAATAGAGATTCTTGACATCTTTTGTTCGAAGACTTCCAGTATCGATTTCATTTAAAAGGAAGTTACACGTGTCGTCTTGGAGGGTCCTTACAGAAAAAGAAGTGTATTTGCATGACAGTTTGTCAGCCATCTTCATGAAGGTGCTCCCTTCATTTTGTAGCAGATCACGGCTTTCGAACATGAATTCAAGTACGACCTCTTTGCAGTGAATTTTTGTCGACAGCTCCACAGCTTCTGGGCATATCCTGTTCACTCCACCAATATTTATTTTCTCTACATCGATGCTTTCTGGTGAATTAAACTTGTAATACGAGTTCCACTGCATCACTTGGATGCGCTTATTCTGTAAACCGCGTTCCAATAGCATTGAATGGAGCTCTGATACGCAGAAACCAGAAGAATATTGGAAATGGAGGACGTTCCACTCAGTTGGGATGAAATGTGCCAGGGAGTCAACTAATTCTGAAGTCGTTTTGAAACTCTTGACTTCTGTCCAGAAGGAGTTGAGATCGAAGGAGTAGTAGAAGGAATATGGAGTTAGGGTTTTAATGAGAATGTGGGATTCTTCCCTTAAGAGCCCAAAGAGGAAGCTGAAGAGTTGCGAGATCTTGAAGTTGAACAGGGCGACGTTCTTCATCTTCTGGATAGCGTCATTGAATTCGGTTTTGCTTCGTATGGACCACAGATAATAAGCTGCCAAGTACTCAATGAAAGATACGTGAAATGAGTCATAGGTCGAGTCAGGATTTTCGGTAATTAGGCCAAATGAGAAGATTTTGTTCATTAGGGTTAAGTTGGTATTAACAAAACCTCCTCCATCAAGATATTGTAAGCAGTATCGTCCAAACTCGACGAGATTTGCATCAAGATGTTGACTACTATTTTTGGTCATAAATCTGCATAGCCTAGTGTAGAGCTCTGTCCTGTTCGAGCACAGAACCGAGCCTTCTTGCCGAGCAAATTTACCAATTAGCAGCACGAGTAAGGGGCTTTCTCTCATCTCATGCAGTGTCTGTACACAAATCGTCTTGATGGCGGCCCTGTCCTCATCTGTGTCTGTAAAGACATGCTTGAGGAGTAGCGATTTCTGATGGTCTTCTTCCATGGCAGTGATGTTATATATCTCACCGAAAGCTCCCGTTGATACTTTAGACTTAATGACTTCCTTTCGGCTAGCGATGACATAACTTGCTTTCGAGAAAGTCTTGCCGTTGAGTAAGTCCAGAACCGATTTGGAATGTTCGCAGGTGTCTTCGAAGCCTTCCAAAAGGAATAAGGTCTTGTTGCTGGCAGATTCGATGACATCATCGATTTTTTGAGATTTTTCAATGCCAAGGGTTTTTTGAAGGAAGTCTGTTATGTTGGTTTCGATCTTTTGTAAGGGGATAAGGAAGACCAGCTGATAGAAGCTTAGGCAAGGCTTTGAGGTGGACCAATCGTAGGCAATCTTCTGAGTTAAGCAAATCCTGTCACAGCCAGGCCTGCTATGGATGAGGATTCGTCGAGGGGCCTTACTCTCAGTGCCTTCAAAAAGTTCGTGCAGATGGATACTACCTGTAATATCAGGAATGTAAAGAATAGACGAATGAATGTAAAAAATAAATGGTAGAAATTAAATTCACTGACCATCACTATTAATTTTAACCTGAATCGGGCTTTGCCCAGTAGAAATATAGTACATCATAATTGGATATCTTTTTTTTTTTTACTATTGCTAGTAGAAATTACCATTGGTTTGCATGCGTGATGTCACAGAATGTGGCTTAAGTACAGTTTTTAGACTAGACAACTGCATATACGACTTAATGACATGAGCATGCATTCACTAGCCACTCTGGGCATGATTTCTAGAGGGTGGCATCTCATGGGAATGACACACGAGGAAACGGACTCTATAGAAAGAGTTGGCATTTGCAATTACAATATCTGAATGTCCTTCAAACAGGACAATGCAAAGGACACTTCGTGATACGTATTATACGCTATTTTCCAGTGTGTTGTTGCTCTTGTTGGATGATGCGATGCTTACAGTGTGGCCAATAAAAGATGATCCGACTTTTAAGTTAGGTCACGTAAAAATGCTAGGCAATCATTGATTCTAAATTGTTCATTCATTCAAAAGGAAACCCACACAATTCCTGCTCATGTGCACCAACTCCTCAAGCTCAACAATATTTTGCTTTCACATAGAAGCAGTTTGTGCTCTGTCGCGGTCGATCGATTCAAGTCGCAAAGCGACATTTTTTTACAAGCTTTGAAATTGCGTTGAAGTCTTCAAATGGTATGTGTCTTGGATAGCATGGCCGTATATCTGGGGCTAGAAATAGTCTAGCGAGATTAAATCGTGGGAGTAAGCAGACCGTGGTACCCGAGCCACTTTCTGGGAAATGTTGCATCATACATTAGGATCTAATTCCTTGCCTCAATGAATGTCTATGTAGAGCACCATTCAGTTCCATACGAAAAAGCACCATTTAAGACACCGGGCTATTTATCCCCGTATACAAAACATAACTATGGCACTTAATTTTAGAGACATCTAATCATCATTGACGGGTCACCTATATAAGTTGGTGGTGTAGCGATAATGACATTGGCGTCAATGCCTAACTTTTTTTTTCTTTGATGCTTTGGTCTCTCACAAGCCATTAGTCACTTCTATAAGTCACATAATGGTGTAAGAAAATAGTTTAGAGCAGTGAAAAAGGGCTAATCTTAAGAATTCTTTGCTTCATTCTAAATAATTCCTTCCATTGACGTCATGGATAAAAAACATTGTGGGCAATTAGGCTTTTCAACTTTCAGGGAAGGTTTATATTGTGCGGTTGCCCCTTGTGTTGGCATGGATTCCATTTTCACTTTGTGCAACCAATGCCATGATGCATTCAAGCATATTACTAGCAGGGAGAATTGTCTCGTTACGTCACACCAGAGTCGTCTGCACAAAGACGCCATATTGCAGGGGCGTGTGATAAATTTTCTCCGTATGATAGAAGTCTATGCAAATGCCGGTAAATGCCGCCCCCTTCCGGCTGTCTCTCTGCATGGCAAATCATGCGAGAGTGTAGGGATTTGCCTGTATTGAAATTCAATTTTCGGGTAGTTAACAATGAAATTGTGTTGTCTAATACCAAAGATACGGTTTAAACATAAAATTTTAGCCAAACAAGCAAATTTAGCACGTTTCTAATGCCTGTTTCTAAAAACCGTAGACAGGGGGCGCAGTATGTGCATGGTAATAAATAAATAAATAAATAAATAAATAAATAAACATCATGGCATTTGTTTATGTTTACTGACAACTCTCCAGAGCGCTCCTACCAAAAATAGTGATAGTAGTATCCAAGAAAGGCTCCTCATTGTTAATCCTCAGGGCAGTGCACGATTTTCTTATGAAATAATATTTTTGGAATTAAAATTCTCAAAAACAAGCAAGAAATAAATTGTTCACTTTTCGAAAGAAAGTTTATGAATTTTCGAAATGTCTCTATTTTAGGATAGACGATTGACTGTGAAAATATAGGGCATGCTAAGTAAGGTTAAACAATGAGGTTACATTATTCTTATCATTATGCCTTATTACCTCGGTCGTCTCCACTGGGACTATCTTCGTCAGCGGTGAGTCTGAAGACGAGATCTTCGTATTTCAGGCGAATGTCACCCATCCAAGGGAAGTGTGGAGGCGAATTGGCCTTGTACAATTTTTTTAGTTCTCCTTGAACAATTTTCAGGGGATCTGCATTGAAAAATAGAATTTAGAACAAGTGTAATACAGAGAGTTAGTGTAATTTATTTTGCAATGTTTTTTCTGTGTCCCGTAGTTGATGTGCGTTACAAGAGGAGAGAGGGGAGGGTTAAGACGAGACAATTTTGCGTGACGTAATTTTTGGACTGCTCCTAACATAATTCTGCACGTAATTTCTCTGATACCACTACATGAACAAAAGATGGCCGGTGTTATTGCAAAGGTGGCAGTGCGATTTTTGGGTGATCCACTGATCGGATTTTGGAAAAGTTTTGTTTGCTTTGTTCGTGATTTGATGCTGAGCAAATGTTATAATTGGGAATTTTTGGCTATCTTTTTAGATGTGCATTTGTCCTCATTTGCATAGTTGAAATCAAACTTCGTGTGCCATAAGAAAGGTCATCCTTTAATGGAATTGACAAAGATATCTACAATTTATAGTTGTGTCCAAGATAGGAGAGGGGTTGTTACCCCGACTTTTGAATCGCCCCGTATCGCTTAAAATCGATTATATTTGAACTTTAACTAGCATCAACGACACTAGGAGAGCAAGGATGAGCACTCCTCGTTACATATTAACAGGGAACTTTTTGCATGAAATCGAAAAAAAAAAAAATTCCATAGTTTAATTCTGATTTTGTCATAGGATTATTTTTTAAAGTTGAGCCGAAAAAGAAACTGCTGTGGCGCCACTCGCCTGTTCAACACTTGAGCCCTTAATCCACTTTCACTGAAACAAAATCTACACGAAAGAGCGTTTTAATTTGCCAACAAAATTCATGTAAGTTCTCCAATTTCAAGCTCAAATGGCTTTTATGAAACAGGCAAAACTCTATGAGGTTGGTGTTTAGCATCCCCAGTTTTTGTAAACGGTACAATTTACAATTTCAAAATGTACACTCTCCATAAAATTAAATAACATTACCTGGTTCAAGCTCTTCCCATGCTTGGCACACCTCCAAGCATTGGACAAGGTACTCTTCGTCAACGACTCGTTGCCTTTTCTGTTGGAGCTTCTTGAATAATTCCAAGTACATGGTCTCGTTGGCCCATTGATTACGATGACCTTCATCTCTCAGGATGCTCATTTCGTTTTGGTCGAGGATGGTGACCCTCACCAGAGCGTTCCAACGAGTTGGAGTAAGCCGTGACTCATACTTTTTGAACAATGAGCAATGGTGGGAGTCTGTAGAGGGCACTGGGAATTTAAAAATTTATAATTGTCGAAAAAATCGTAAATAAAAAAGACAAAATTATAAAATGGTAATAGCTCCGTGAAAACAATAAAAAAAACTGATCGTGGAAGTTTGCCGCCTTGGGGAGGGAGCCCAAAGTGGAACTCATTGAACAGCCTTTTTTTTGTTTTGTTTTAAGCAATTAACAATTATGCTCTATTCAGTTAATTGTTCGCATATGTGCATCTTTAGACTTTTCAAAAAGAAGTGAAGAAGAACGAAGGCTTCTAAGACATTGGTATTGCGAGTTCCACTTTCAAGTCCAATTCCCTTCTTCTGGCGGGAAACTCCGCAAACTGAATGAGTTAGTGTGGTCCCTTTTGGTTCGACTTACAAGGAGATTCCACGTATTCTGACTCGCCGAATTTGATTTAAAAAAAGATTCTACGAGTAGCTTTCACCCAATTAACTATCCATGCAAAGCCATTCGATGCACTTCTCAAAATTTTTCGAGAAAAAAAATTCATAAAGTTTATTACCAATGTATGCGGTTTATATTAGAATCCTACTCTACAATTCGGGTATTTATAAACATTGAAATACACTTTATATCTTTTTTTTCCTCGGAAAAGTTTGAGACGTGCATCGAATGGCTTTGCATGGGTAGTTAATTGGGTGAAAGTTACTCGTAAAATCTTTTTTTAAATCAAATTCGGTGAGTCAGTGTACGTGGAGTCTTTTTGTAAAAATTCAGACACCTGGCATTCACTTGGGCGCATTTTAAGGTGTATTTCACCTATAAAATTAGTAAGGTACTTTATTGATAAATCTTGCAGCTGATTCGAATTTCTTGAACGAACATTAATCCGGAAAGATGTACATTACAGATATTCTGTCCTTTTCGACAATATATTTGGTGAAGCGTAAAAGGAGTATATTTCATACAACTCCGCCCATCACATATTCCTTCGCTACCTTTTACAGTATGTTCGTTTGAAGCTGCACAGGGTGATGCAAAGATTAGGGACCCGTGTGCATTATTTAGACATGCATGGAACTAAACTTTGTCTTAAAATTGCATGAGTGTGAGAGGTATGCTGTATGCGGACTGGAGAGGAAAGAGATTGCTCTTAGTAACCATTGCATTCTAGTCAACAGAATGTCACTAATTTTAAAAATGATGAACCACCCGTTAATGCGCAAAGGATCGCCTCTCGTATTTTTAACAAAAAATATTGAAATCTGAAATGATTTTCTTAATAAAAATAAAATAAGTAAGTAATCCATTAAAATGACTTACTGTTGTCTCGTGTCGGCCTATTGGAATCCTGTGAAAAGTGACAAATGAGAGGTATTAATTAATATTTGAATTATGAAAAACATTTTTTGTGTCAGATGATATTTTTTTAAAATTTGTTATTAAATTAAAACAAAACAAAGACCATGAATTTGGAAATTCTAATAAATTGAGTGGCTACACTGAAGGTTACGGATCATTCTTACGCATCCAACAAAGCGGCCTCCATGTGCAGCAGTTTTTCGAAGGCTAGCTATAAAAACGTTGTGATCTGTTGAACATTTGCCGCTTCAGCTTCAACCAGTCATGGTCAAGAGATCGATGGCGAAATGTTAACTGTCACTAAAGAGAATGCACTCTACGTATTTTGTCAATGTTAACATAGTAATTGCTATTGTCCTTTAACATATCACATCGTTTAATAGCTGTAGTGATTGGTTACAACTTACTTTAGTTTGCAAATTTAGCAAAGGCTTGGAATGAAAACGACACCACGAACTGGCATTTCGACAGTTTCTATTGGCCGAACGATGTTGGGGACATTCAAAATTGACATTGTTTTTTTCATGACTCGATTGTCTACTGTTTTGTTATGTAGCCATGTTTTCTTAGCGAAATGAAATTAATAAATTAACGTTGAAGCGAGACCTACTCGGTAGGAGGAAGAAGGCAGAAAGTACGGAAACCTATTTATTAAAAGAGAGGCTCAAGATCTCTTGTTGTTGCTAGAATTTGATCAAAGATTACGTCGATTGCATTAAGGAGATGAAAAAAATAAATGTTCTGCAGGGATATTGGTGTTATTAGTGACCATTTCTTAAATAATCAAATCTAGAAGAAATACGACCAAATTTGTAAAATCTAAAATGTCGGATTTAATGTGTCTGCCATGGAAATACTAAAATGGTTGTGATATTTTGGCAACCAATTGAATTTCCACAGTGTTTGATTTGAAAAAAAAAAGTCACCTACTTTTGTCATTTGAGCTTATGCTGATTCAAAAACCACACAAATATGGTTGTCAGGAAAAAAAATTACTACACACACACACACAAATATATATATATATATCAGAGTCTCATTATTCCACGGCAAGCAAAACTGCTTAATCGACTCTTTTCAACTTTGCATATTTGGTCGCAGATTCTTATCCAAAGTTGATAGCCATGTTCGTATTTCTTATAGATTTGATTATTTAAAAAAAGAATTACCAATGGCACGTGGGTCCTCGTGAGAACGACCAGCTAGGGACCAAAAAAATTAGTTCGTTGTAACCGGGATTAAAAAAAAAAAAAAAAAAAGTATAAATCGATCAAAAACGATTGGGTATTTATTTTCAAAATATGACATTATGCTTTTTTTTGCATTAGACTTTGGCAAGCAGTTGTTGCTACATGTGCTTGAATGCCATCCATTTTACCAACAATGGAATCGGGAACACTTTCTTTCGATTGATAATATTGTTTTAAAGTTGAAATTGCTGACAAAAATTGTGTATTAGAAACAACAGCAAATGTCATTTCATTTTCATCATCATACGAAGAATCATCACTGTCCAGCCCAGACAAGTGGGAATGTAGAATTTAGATAGAATGAAAGCCCGTTTGTGTGTTTTTTTCGCACGCTTCACAGGCAGAAAGCACGTGATCGCAATGTTTTCTGCTTCTCTCTGACACCCTTCCTATATCTCCCCCCCCCCCCCCCTCTAATACTATAGTAGTACCTTCTGGACGTAACCATTTTCCGCTGATGTTGAACGCAGGGGGTGGGTCACATTATTATGACTGGAGTGTGTATTAAAAATCATTGGTGGCGCGAAAAATGATTTCTCTCTTTCCGGGTTTTGCGAAAGTTCATTACAACGAACAGTTACGATTATTGCAGGGATCAAAAACTTTTGTTCGTTATAATGTTGAAATCCGTTATAATGTGTTTTTGTTTTACATTAAATCAATTACAATTCGCCGGGACTTTTAAAATAATTCGTTACGTATATTTAATTTGAATTTAATGCAGTAAATAGTCATACAGGTATTGGACATTGAAACTGAAACACCTGGTAGAAATCCAAAATCTTTATTTAATAAGGTGTTGGGGCACCGTGGGCAGCCAGCACAGCAGTAACACGTCTTGGGAAGGATCGGTAGAGGTCCTGCACAGTTTGCACCCCAAACCATTACTGATCCACCTCCGTGTTTGACTGTGGGTGCCAAGCAGTCTGGGTTGTAGGCATCAGAGGGGCTCCTCCAGACGAATACCCTCCCTGTTGTTTGGAAGACAGTGTAGCTGGACTCGTCCGAGAATATGACGCGTTTGAGGTCATCCAACGTCCAGGTTTTATGCGTCCGGCACCACTGAACCCGCTTGGAGGCATTTGTACTACTGATGAAAGGCTTCGGTATAGCAACCCTGCCATGGATGTTGGATTTATGCAGGTAACGACGGATTGTCTTCGTGCACACAGGTTCCTGGAGGTGTGTATTCATTTTTGCGGTGATTTCTGCTGCGGTGGTTTTTCCGCTTTCGTGCAACAATCCTGGTCAATGTCCTGACGTCTCTTTCCGACAACTTCCGTTTTCCCCTGCAGTTGCTCCTCCTGGACGTGGTTCGTCCTTCCTGTTCATATGCACACATCACCCTGGATACTGTAGCACGTGAGACATCACAAAGTGTGGCAGTTTTGGACACAGATGCACCTGCTAGACGCGCCCCAACAATCTGCCCTCTTTTGAAGTCGGATATGTCTCCCATTATAGCGCTCTGCACAGACAAGTTGAAGCCTACTATCGAACTTTTCTACTGGAGTGACTACCAAGACCTCTGACACGTGATTCATTGATATGCATACGATTAATTACCTAGCAGAAGGTTCTATTCAGCCCTGGGGGTATCCAGTGCTATTTGCGAAGGTGTTTCAGTTTCAATGTCCAATACCTGTATTTATACTCTATCCAACGAAAGAAAAACTGGGCGTGTCTAATTAAATTTCCGATTTCAATTGTTAGACATTCTTGCTAAATAAAATTAACAATGTTTAACAATTGAAATTGGAAATTTAACTGGACGCACCTAGTTTTTCTTTTCGTTGGAGAGAGTATAGATTCTAGCGAGCAAATCAGCAAAGTCGGCTGAGGCGATTTAGTCACGTGTCAAATGGTCGTACGCTGACTATCACGTGAATAACTTCGGAGGCAACGACAGAATGCGCCCAAGAAAATGCTGGGCATTGCATTTTGATTATCAGTCCACACAAGCAACCGTTGCAGAAGTAAGGTCCAACATGTTGGCATTTGCAGAAATGCTGGATTCATCTGGTCTCGCGAGATCACTCATATCCTTGGTTTTGCCTTATTAACACGTTACAGATTCCTCATTCAATTTCCTTAGGCCGTGATGACATGCTTGCTGGTAACGTGTCTCCTATATCAGTGCTGTTCATTCTAATACGTTGGGTGTACCTTAACAAAGTAGCCACTCAGTGTAGTTAGGATTTTGGCCTAATTATCAACTAAATTACAAATTACAGTACTATTAAAGGATACCTGTAAAACTGGACTTCCTAGAAGTGGTGTTTCTGTTGGATCATCTTCTGTAACTGTTATTGAAACGCTACTACGATTTCTTGGGAAATTCTAGGAAATAAGTGTATATACCTGATTATTTACTACTACTACTACTACTACTACTACTAATAATAATAATAATAATAATAATAACGAGATTGGTGAGACACATACATTCCTTTCTGCGCAGTTTTTCCACATGATCAAGCGCCTTAGTAAATGTGGTTTAGATCCCAGGAAGTAAATTGCTACGACAAGTCCAATGGAAAAGCCAATAGCAAAAGCAATAATGCAAAAAGCCCAATTAGGCACGGTGCAGTCGCAAATGATGTTACAGTCATCGCAGGCTGAGTCATTGCCTGTCACAGTTGTGTTGAGAGAGCGCAACGTTTGTGTGACGTCACCATCATCCAAGAGAATGTCTGCCCATTGGCACAGGTTTTCTTTGTCTTTAGAGACACAGATCCAACACGGAGGCTCGTGGGTGTCCGTGTGGATAGGATTGGTGATATCATCATCATGTTCTGACATGTGGTAACTTTTGACATCGAGCCAATAACTGTTTGAGATATTGATGTTGAAGTTGCCATTCCCGCGCAGGAACGTCAAGTCGAGGTGTTTGGTGTGGTTGATGGCAGTAGTGAACATGAAAGTTGACTTACGCTTTGAGTAGTAGGCTCCTAACATCCGGGACCTGAGATTTGGTTTGGCTTTCCCTCGAGTAATCACAGTGCCTTTTGACAGATCTATGGATACAAAAGAGACATTGCTCTGTGACTCGATGACTCTTCGGACATCCTTTGGAAATAGCTCGGAGCCCTTGTGATGGAAATTGGTGGCATTTAGACTCCATGTATAGTTTGGTGTTATATCGTCGCACTTTTCTAGGTGGAGTTTCAATTTTGATTTCAGATAATGACGCTGCACACGTGTCAACTTGCCATCAATATCCTGTCTGAACCAACCGATCTTGTTCATGTCGGTGTCGAACCTGTCATTGATTTTAGCGGAAGAGAACAGGTCGAGGTTCTTTTCAGATGTGAAGTACCATCCTTCTGGGAGGTAGTTCGCAGGCCCGATCGAGGGGAGCTCGAGGATGATGTCTGGGGCAATCACTATTTTGTCAATGTTGTCGGAGACTTGCAGCTCCATTTGCTTTGAGTTTTTATGGGAATCAGTCACATGAACACTGAGAGCATACAGGGTCTTGTGGTATTTCAGATAGAGCGCCACATAGCGGCCAAGGACTGTATATGTGCTGAAGTACACTCGACAGCATGCATAGTATCTCTCCAGACACAGGCGCGGATCCACGCCTTCTGTGTTATAGACAGTACACGTGGTAGTCTCGTTGGATAGAAAAGCGCAAGCCATCTTCTCTTCCTTTGTCGACGTACTGCAGTCCTCATATCTTCCATGGCACGTGCACTCGCAAAGCACCTCGACATTGGAGAGATAGAATGCGTACTTGTGCTGGATCCTGTACACTGTTCTCATGTCTGTCAGCGTTATGTTGATATTGTACGTGGCATTATTCCCTTCAACCCGAAAGGGGCTCGTTACTCCTTGGGATAGAGTCGTGTCCACGGGCTTCGTTAGCACATGGCTGAGAAAGTTGAAAGCCACGCAGAGTATACCAATCAAAACCTTTAGAGTTTTCTCGTCCATCATGAACCTTCTTTACTAGGGAATGCTCTGCTTATGTACTTCCGTTGGTTCAATGAACATTCTATAAATGAAACAGAAAAAAAAAAACAATAAAAAACTTCAGTTAGACACTGGCAATTTCTGTAATTTTATGTAGGATTGACTCACAAGGGATCGGAGTTATGTGGGTTAGTTGTGGTCTATATGGTTTATACGTAAGTACAGTATGTGAAAAAGTGGAAAGTGAGTATGTAGATTCCGTTAGGTAATACGTACAGTACATTATTATGACTGGATTGTCCCAGTCAGGGCCCAGAAGTAAAAGCTTCAGAACTTAAAGAGCTATGATTGCAATCAATACTATCTTAGCTGTCATTACTATCAAAACTTGTCATAATAAGGGAGTAATTTTTATTAATTAATAAAACGGGCCAGAAATTCGTCTGTTTTATTTAATCAGTACCAGTAGCGTAGCCAGAAATTCCTCAAGGGAAGGGGTACTTTCATTTTCGGAAAGTGTAAGCAGCGTTTTTTCAACCATTTTTCAGCTTGCATCCCTAGTAATGCTTTAGATAAAATATCGCGCTTCCTACAAGATTTGGTCAACCAAACACAATGTCACACACAATCCTTGAGGGCGGAGGGGGGGGGGGAAGAGGGTGCAGCCTCTTACTCCCTCTCTCTCTCTTGGCTACGCCTCTGATTATTACAATGGTCTCCATTTTCAAATCGTATCTCACTCCCGTGTGTGACGTATCGTCAGTGTTTGTTGGGTTAAGCAAAAATTTTGATATTTAATTTATCAAACATCTCCAGCTGAATTTTGCAATTGTTGCTTTCTTTGTTAACAATGAGAGTCTGGGCATTGTAAAAAAAAAATTGGTGGTAACTATGCCAACGGGAGGAAAAAAAACAAGAAATTAAAGAGAGGATAATTGGATTGTTCCTCCTGCCCTTTTTGGAGTGGAAGAGGGCAAGGGACGTGTTTCGAGACGCTATGTACTGAGTCAATGTGGTACTAGCTGTTAGAGATTGTGAGAGCCCAAGAGAGCTCATAAAAGTTGTGGAGATAAATTTTGCAGTTCCACGAGAGCTTGGCGTTATTCGCAGATCTAATGGCATGGATGAAAGAAACAGGATGGACGACTCCCTATACTTCCCCAGCAAGTTTTAGAGTGGTTATAAAGGCACTCTAGCAAGTTTGATTTTGCAGCGACATCTGGATATTTGCGTGAAAGCTAGCATCTGTCGTCTGCTTAGGAAGAAGAGAAAGCGTGAAAAACTAGCTAGGAGATTTATTGGTGGACATTTTGCTAGGACATATTGCTCCGATGTCTTTGAAACTAGTAATATGTATATATTTAGAACATTTGTACTGTTATGATTTAAGGAAGAAATCTTTTCCATTTTCAATTTAATATCTTTTAATGTAATACAAAAATATAATTTTTAAACGCAAAACCTCTTACGTATATGACTAAATTATTTAAAGAATCTTATTGACTTAAGTATTTTTTGTAATACATGTATCATTAATCATTAACACATATCATCTTCACAAAAATTTAGCAGTAGTAGATTTTAAAAAATGATTTGTCATCATATATTATTTTGTGATGACGCTCCCGTTCATGGATGCAGAGGGCTTCATGGATCCAAATGACGCTCCATCTAATAACCACGGTTTTGGTATAGTTCACCATGGTTTCTTAATTGAGAAATTGGTTTCAATTAAGAAACCATGTTGTTCACGCAAGAATCCAGAGGGCGCCACTGAAAAAAAACCTCACGCTCGACCCATAGGAGTCGTCTATCCTGTTTCTTTCATCCATGGTAATGTTGAACGGCATGTGTTTATCATTGTCAGCGCAACACCACCTAAACGAGAAGGCCTGTTAACGAAATTGTTATTTATTGTTACATCATCATAAGAAGGCCAGATTTAGGGCTTATTATTGGTAGAAATACGATTAACAATGGACTTAGTCTAGCTGATGTAATAATAAATAACAATTTCGTGAACAGACCTTCTCGTTTAGGTGGTGTTGGTCAGCGATAGCGTTTATCATTGTTAGTATTAAACCATTACATCCGCCATTTTGTAGGCAGCTAAATCCACGAATTACAAAACTAAAAGGTTTAGCTTCCGAACCCTGACGTCTTGTTCCCGATCACTGGATGAGAACTACTAGCGGAGACGACTACTAATTTCATGCTGAGCACATCACTCGGAGAATTCACAGCGTTGGCAAGCCGGAAGGTCCATAGGACGTCCAGTAGTACATATTCGGTGAGCACAGTAATTCTGGCAAGATCGAATGCAGTTGGTGGATGGAGAATTTGAATAGGGTAGGTGATCCTGTTTTCAGCCTCCCCCAGTGGTCGGCCATTATGCCATAATTATAAAGAAAAAAATAAGTATACAAGAGAATATGAACGTATTCTGTTGGCTCACCAGCATTCAGCCACCCTTTGACATGCTCTCCAACTTGTAGTAATCTCTGGTGGGAGAAATGTAAACCAGTAGTCAGCACTGGTTGGGCACTGGATTTTGGTGGCTGAATAATGGAGATTTTGTTACTACTAGAAAAATTTATTCTTTTTAGCCCAAAGGTATATTTAGAGTGATACGGTGTGTGAAATTTCCAAAATTAGACTACTTGTTTGTAATATCGATTGTTTTTTCTTATCAGAAACTAGTTTGCTGTATTAAGTCACTGTTGAAAGGCTGACTACAGATACAATGACCCAAAAAGTTCTTCAATCAACTCTGCAAAACGTAAAGCTATAATTGTCAAGATACGTAGATTCCTCAACAAACTTGGTTGGTGAGTGGATACCCTAATTTTAGTTTCCTGAATTTTAGTTTCATTTTGTATAAGGAACTGTTATTTAAAGAAGTTGTGCCATGTAGTGTAACAGCCATTCTGTTTATTAATAGACAGAGCTCTAAATGCCCTACAGAACTATTAAGGAGTCATTGCTCCACATTTTGAATTGTTAATTGTTGAATTTCAAGACGACAGTTGCTAATTGCAGCTTTTGTATTGAGGAATACCTTGACATTAATAGGTACCTCAACAGTAAACGAGTTTGTATGACAATCTGTATGTATTGTATATACTAGTCTGTGCTTAGTATTATTTCAAAACTTGGTTCAAGTTTTAACTCTGTCTTAGGAAACATGTATTTGTATGTCTTAGGAAACATAATGTCTAAGTTAAATGAATCATTCTATGTTTGATAATATATTCTATGAGGGACGCTTTAAGATGGCGCAACCCTCTATGTTGGTAATTTACATACCTGTTGGAATTATTTAACTCTAGATGTGTTTTATTTGCATATAGCATTTTTGTGGTATTTTAACCATTATTTCTTTTAATGAACTATTCTGATTGATTTTAATTTAAATAGAAGTAAATAGATTATATATCAGTAACATTTGTATTTTTTTTCTTTCCACACATTGCATGGTCTGAGAATGGATACTGCGGGTGACAGCTTTTGATGTGTTGAGTCAATTTGATCGAAACAATAACCACTTGGATGGGACACGGTTAGCATTCAACAAGTCTGGGGCGTCACATGTGAATATCATCAATTTCACTTCTGTTTGAAACTACGATTGGAAGTAGCTTCCTTCAGTGATATAGTATATGTTTACATTAGGCCATGATTTTCCTTCTATAACGACAGATAATTATAAATCCACATAAAACTACTATTCTAAGATATGAGCGTAAATACAGTTCCCTCGTATCGTCCAACAAATTTCTGAGAGCCTACAGATCAACTGGTCAAACAACTTAATTGTCTCAGCTTTCTCAGCTACATCAATTTTTCAAGAGATTTATTTCTTGTATTATTAAGTAATATACGTATTTCATCATTAAAATTCATCAATAATACAATAACATGGTCAAAGAAGAAGTTGCACCCATATAAAACCTATGGGATGCTATGGGACGTTATGTTAAGACTCCACTACTGGCACAAGAGCTACAAGCCAAAATACAGTGTGCATGGGATGAGGTGAGGAAGACTACGTTAAGAACTTGTACAGGGTGATTCAGTCAACTTCTGACCATTTCAGTACTATGATTTATTGACCCATTAATGTTTACAAACTTAGCATTTCAGTATGATATTTTAGGCAGTTCGGAGTTTTTATTCCCGTGGAAAAGTCTTGATGATATGCTCAATGTGGCCACCACGAACGTTTTGAACTGCTCGCAGCCGAATGGTGAAGTTGTTCATAACTCTATCCAGGATTTCTGCATCCACAAGGGTGCAGCAGTCGACGATGCTTTGTCGCAGCTGGTCTAGGGTTCTTGGTGCTGTAATGAACACATTGTCTTTAAGGAACCCCCAGAGATAAAAATCACATGGGTTTAGGTCAGAACTCGTAGGGGGCCAAAGAAAGCCACATCCGAATCGATCTGGAAACCTGTTTGAATTTCTGATTGAGAAAGTCTAGCACTTCATTAGTGGTGTGAGGCCTAGCCCCATCCTGTTGAAACCATTGATGTCGAAGCGGTATACGCCTCCTTCGCAGCTCGGGGATGAAGAAGGTTTCCAACATGTTAAGGTAAGCCTGTGACGTTACGGTGCCCTCAAAAAAGAACGGACCAATGATGCCTCTTTTGGAAATCGCGCACCAAGCCATAACCTTTCGTGGATGAAGAGGTGACTTATGGATCTCATGAGGGTGTTGGGAACCCCAAAAACGAACGTTATGTTTATTAACGTCACTTGACAAATGGAAGAAGGCCTCATCTGACACCCACAGGTTGTCCACAATGTCCTGATTGGCTTCCATTTCTGCTCCAAACTCCATCGCAAACTGTTGTCGCTTCTGTCTTCCAGTGTCTGTTAACTCTTGATAAACATGGATCATATACGGGAACAGGTGTAAATCCTTTCTCGTGGTATACGACAGCCCTTCTTCAATGGATAGGCGGCGAACAGATTTTTTGGTAGGGGAATCGACCAACCTTGTGCGAACATTTTCGACAACTTCGGCCGTTCGAACACGAGCTTCGCTCCCGCCTTTTTTCTTGCCTTTAACACATCCAGTGGCACGAAATTGCTTGACAAAATCCATGATTGCTTGCCTGCCTGGTGCGTCTCGACACTTATACTCCTTCCGGAACTTTCTTTGCACGGTTACAGGTGATTTTGTCTCGAAATACCATTCGACAACCTTGCATTTCTGCTCTGTTGATAAAGCGGGCGCCATTTTTCAACAATACGATTTTCATGCAGCGCCGTTGCAACAATATAAACTCCAACTATTTAGAAATTCGATATGGCGCTCATATTCTTTCAATTGTTTAGCCCTACTGCACGTCATTCGAGTGAAATGGTCAGAAATTGACTGAATCACCCTGAACGTGTGGCAGAATGCATTAGAAATAATAGCGGCTTAACATCCCATTGAGAATTGGAATGATTTTGGTATTTTGACCAATAAATTTTGTCATATCCACGCTGATTGTTTAATCATTTGTTGTTGGTGGTGAGCACTAACTTAAATATCTTTTCAATCTGACATTCCTTCTGGGTGCAACTTTTTTTTTTTTTTTGATACTGAGTGTATTTGCAATAATAAGTTCATAAAATAAAATATAAAGACCTGACGATCGTTTCGATTTTGCATCATTTTCGAGGGTCAAATCAACACCACCTAGAAAGGAGGCCTGCTCACGGAAAAGCCATACATTGTTACATCATCACAAAAAGACATTGTTAATCGTATTTCTATCAATAATAAGCCCTAAATTATGATCTGTGTAATTAGCAAATTTTGATTAATTATCTGCATATTTTATGGAATTAATATGTTCGTTATACATTACGCTAAATATTCTACCCGTTCTTCCTTTAAATTCCATAAAGTATAATTCCATAAAATATGCAGATAATAAATCAAAATTTGCTAATCATATCATTCATACAGATAATAAGTTGAGCAAAATTGATGAAACTATGGAAATTCTAATCAAATCCAAAGACAATAATAAACTTAATATCTTGGAAAATCTAGAAATTTTTAAGGCCAAATAAACAAATCGTTCATGTTAATTACTCAAATAGACTTAGAATCTGGCAACTTATTACAACAAATTAAAGCCATCTTAAAATAAATTTCCCAACAATCGCTTTACATCATCAAAATTTATTCATAAGTGGCGGAAGAATGGGGCTACATATTGGTTTTACAATGTCTGTCTGTCCCCTACATAATTTCTGCATTTTTTGAGGTAGAAGGTTGAAATTCGGCATGTAGCTTACTATCCACCTTCACAATGTAGCTTGGTTTTGATTGGTGCACTGGGGTCGGAATTACAGAGGTGAGAGTCAGAGGAGACAAAAGATCTATATGGTATTTAAAGGAGTGAAATTCGATATGCAGATTCCTCTATGCAAGTTCTACATTACTATGAAATTTGGGCCAAATTGTCCCACTGGGATCGGAGTTGTGGGGGGCGGTAGTCACTTGGTCTTTAGAACTATGGCATTATTCGATCAGAAATAATGAGAAAGGAAAGAAGACAGAGCTCTTTTATATTTTATAAATACCACGGTCGAGTAAATCAGTTTTTGATTTAAAAAATAATAGGGAGGGGGGGGGGAGTTTAAAATTGCAGATGAAGGGTTAAAAATAGATGAACTCAGGGCTTCAGGTACTTTCCTATATCTTCCTCGGGAAGATTAATTTCTTGTTGAATATAACGAACATCTGTGAAAAATTTTGAACATCATTTGACCTTCGAAAATGATGAAATAATCGAAACGATCGTCGGGTCTTTATATTTTATTTTATTCACTTATTATTGCAATAATTTATTGTATTAATTGATTGATGAACTTTAATGTTGAAATGCATCAATTACCCATCGCAGTGAAATCACATTGGTCATTAAGACGAAGATCATCCGAAAATTCTCTTACGGTGCCTCGATTTAGGCCTAGCATCATCCGTACTGCCTTTTGTTTACAAAAAATGGGTTCGATTACGAGATGCCGTAATATTAACAACTTTAGATTCTACTTTAGTGATTGCAAATATCAAAAAATTGTGTTGGAAGAGAATCATCTTACACTTCCGATTTCGATCTTCTTCTCAATACAGAATCATTGTTAATATAACGAATTTTTCATCAAGTTCGTTATAACTGTATTTATTTCACCTGTATAACCGATTACTTATAAATAAAATCGGATTAGGAGGACACCAGAGAGCGATTTGAAAAAAAAAAATATATCAGCCTATTTTTAAACGATCGTGACTAATGGTTTATAAACGGTCACTTATAAAATATTTTTTCAAATGACATATTTGTTCGTCTTATCAGTCGCCATTACACTTCCTTCTCGACTTCATTTTTCTGTAGAGTACTTAAAAATAAACGTAATCCGAAGTAAAGTTGATAGCTAATTTTATTAGTTGTTACTGAAAGCTATATCTCTTATTATGTGTTAATATGATTAATATTGATAATAATTTGCATTTTCGGTTACGAGATGCCGTAATATCGAATTTTCACTGAATGCTCGAGTTGACTTCATTAAAGCCGTGAGCCTAGGCGCCTTAGAATTAATTTGGCATTAACATGATTCTTATAAGTGTTAAAATGAGTTATTATTATAAAGTAATACCTCATAATGGCCGCTGCAAAATAGAAAATTCAACTCGGACGAAATCTCTTTCGACCGCCATATCTCCTCGTCGACTTGAGACTTATTAGCATAGATATCGAATCTATAAAGGTAATAAATTTTTGCTGCTATCGACGGTGGAATGTTTTTCTTGTGTAAATAGCGAGGTTTATGTGGAGTTTTTTTTTTTTTTTTTTTTCCCTTTAAAGTCCCTATTAGAGTTTGCGCAATTCAGGGGGGAAGAGGAAATAGCTTTGTTTCGTCAACAGATTTAATCGAATTAGAAAATTTTTCTCGGAAGTTTAAAATCGTGGATTTTGATTTGTCAAGGACTAAAGAAAAATAAAAAAGAAACTAATTGAAAAATAAATTAAAAATTGCAAATAACATTCGATGTTTGGGAAAATGGAAATCAAAAAGAAAAATTTATGATAGAGTAAGAAATTATTTTTACTTAAATTAAAATATTAATTTTGTAAATATAAAAATGTATACTTTAGTTTTTTGTCCTTGTATCAGTTCGCATTTTGCTTCTCGTTCCACTTGCGTAATTCATGGTTGTCACAGTAGATTATAAAATGTTTTATATTTATTTTTAGTAATTTACTATATGTAATTTCAGTAGAAATTTAATTTTTAATGTAATATATTTCTTTCAATTCATATTTATTTATTTATATTAAGTCTACTACTATTTCTGCATTAAGAATCATTTTCAAAGCGGGAAGATATAATACAAATTTGTCATTAATCTTCATTTTTTCCTGAAAAGCTCGGATAGCCAGCTAATGTCAGTCTTCTCTTATACAGGGTGAGGCATTTATCTTGAGACAACTGAATATCTCGGGAAACTAAGCATTGTACGAAAAAAATGTCCAAAATCAAAAGTGAATTATTTCCCGGGGGAAATTCATTAGTTAAAAAATTAACCCCCCCCCCCCCCCCCCCCGTGGGGGGGGGGGGGGGGTAACTTTGAAATCTTAATAGGAGTCTTCTTCGGAGTCTTTAAGAATCCGAAGTCAGAATTTCAAAAATTCAAAATTTTTTAGTGCACAAGTGAACTTTTGGGGGCAGCAGTCCTACGGAAACAGAGTCTATGCGTGTGTATTGAAAAATATTGGACTTGGGATTCTTAAAAGACCATTAAAAAGTAGAATAGGAATGTCTACTGTAAGACCCACTCTCTATCTCTTTGTCTTCATCGATAAAATTGGGTTCAAAACTTTAAAAGTTTCACAGTTTGAGGGCCTCTATCTTCTAAACGGTTGGATCAATTGAAACAACACCAAGAATAAAACATTTCTCGAATATTGTGTACAATCTGAATATACCATTGAAAATAGGGGTTCCTATTTAAGATTTCAAAGTTACCCCCTCCCCCTAGTTCCCCTCACAAGGGGTGGGGGGTAATTTTTTAACTAATGAATATCCCCCGCGAAATAATTCACTTTTGATTTTGGACACTTTTTCGTACAATGCTAGTATCTATGTAACATTAGTTTTTACATTTTATGATATTCGTTAAATGTGCATAGTAATAAGTTTTCAGTCGAATAATAAAAAGGAAAATTCATAAATTAGAAAACAAAACAAATCGAATAAAAGCAAAAGCAAATGACATTATTGCTCTCATTTTATGATATTTATTACATGTGTATAATTGATTTTTTTTTCGTTTTAAAATCTAGTGGTCGTGCGATATGCCCCGAAAAGGGCCTGCTGAGGAAATTGAGCAATGAGGGAGGAAAAAAAAAAAGAGCCCGACGAGCCATTTTCACTGAAGAGCAAAGTTTTTTACATCTATAAAATGTTTTATAGATGTTTTTATAACAGTTGTAGATGTGTTTTTTGTGCTAGGATATAACTGTCACATTGTAACAGGACACATTGTGTTAGTATCACTCTCACATTGACAGCGACTTTTTTTTTTTTTTACTATTGGCAGTACTGTCAATTATCGCAGTCCTGCCAATTATCATAATCTTGTCATAGATGAAAGTCTTTTAAAATAAAATCGAACTTACAGTTTCTGGTAACCGTCGTACGCAGGGCTTTCGAATAAAATCAAAAGCAAGTAACATTATTTATTGGATGCTCGGATCGGTGCGACAAGCTGTGTCTGACCCGAACTGTGATAACAAACTTGAGCTATACTCTAACCAACGAAAGTTTGAATGGGCGTGTCCAATTAAATTTCCAATTTCAATTGTTAGACATTGTTAATTTTATTTTGCAATAATGCGTAAACAATTGAAAGCTGAAATTTAACTGGATACGTCCTGTCAAACTTTAGTCGGACAGAGTATAGAAGAGAAAGCCCATATGGTCTGTTTTCAAATCTATCTTTGTCCCCATTCTCATCTTGGGTAATGACTGAAACAGTGCCGAAATGAGATCCTGAGAGGTGTGGCATGTGTTCCCTACTAGATAGTGTTCAGCATCACAATAAGCCAGTCTTTAGGCGTTGAATACGGATGCCGCAAACTGTCTTCCTAGGCAGTTGCTATTTTCCAAGTCGGTGGTCACATAAGAGACCAAGGGGTCGGCCTAGAATAGGTGGTTAGACTACATAGAACATCTGGGTTGGAGTCACTTGGGTATTACCATTGAGGACGGAAAATCGCGAGTGCTGCCTCCGTGAAAACTAAGTAAGTAAACATTTTTCAGTTATTGTGACAGCCTCGCTTTCATATTGACAGCGATTTATTTACTATTTGCTGACCTGTCAATTATCACAGAATTTTATAATTAAAATCGAATTTACCGATTCGCCTGTTGTGGCACCGTCGTATGACGGGTTTTAATACTAAACTGTTTTGCAGTGTATCTATGCAGCATCGTTAGACGGCCGCATTACAATGAATTCGTGGAGTGTATTCAGAGTAGCTGCCCCTGAAGGGCGTCTGCCACTATGGCAATCATTTAAAAACCAAAAACTAAACTAAGAAAATATTTCCGGATGGGTAAATTTGTAAAAAAAAAGTTGTTACAAATTTAATTCTTTTAATGCATGAGATGTCTTTAAAATATCAAATCTTATATATATTTTAATTACTTTATTTAATTATTTCGTCGTAGGAACTTATTCTTTTAGCGAGATAACACAATCTCAAAGAGGGGGTGATTACACCCCGTAACACTCCCAACGCTGCAAAGATAGGTCGAAAAATAGTGTAGTGTACAAATGAAATATTGCAAACATTCCACAAAGGAGCTTTAGCTGCGACAAAGCAATCGTCACGTGCGCGTGCCCATGTCAACAATGCTTAAAAGATAAACAAAGTAACGGTGTATTCATTCTTGACGAATCGATTGTTCGGTGTCAACTTGCCATTAACTTGGTATTCTTAACGGTGTCTGTTTTAGCACGTGCATGAAAAGTTGATACAGCCGACCTGAGACCTTGAAGATAATGTTGTCGAAAACAGAATTGAAAAAGTTAATCCGTTTTCAAGATCTAGTGCAGACGACGAACGGACTGCTGGATAAACGTACGGACCAAGCGTTTATAAATAGCTTTTTGCTGAAGTTACTAATAAAGCACTGCATATCCTAAGTCAAATTTGAATGTTTCAGTTTTAATTGTTATGTATTGTGTATGAAGAGAGACGCAATAACGGAAAGCTTTTTGGAACCGATGCGTTTACGTCACCTTCACGGGCTAAGGCCCGCTGCAAATTCATTTTAGCGCAAGCGTAAAAGGCGCAGTTGCTTGCTAGCGCTAAAATGAATTTGCAGCGGGCCTAAGTCAACACCACCTAGAAAAAAGTCTCAACTGAAACGTCATACATTGCTACACGAGGCCAACGAGAGATGGCCAGAGCTAAAAGTCACATGAACATCGAAGTCGGAGCAACAATCCATGCATTATTGTCTCCATCTTGGATTTTAACAATCAGTGGTTTTTCGTTTGTTGGAAACAACGATATGAAATGAGTAGATCGCTTATGTGGCCGCCATCTTTGGGGCAATTTGAAGGCGGCGAAGAGTGGAACTAATCTCTATTGTTAGTGTAGGCGCCATTACTGTGGTTGGCAGAATTATGGCAGGACAACATCGCCAACCAAAGCGCCATTACTATATATCCGCTTTGTCGCCAGCTGAGAAAGCACCCCCCCCCCCCCCCCACACACACACCAACATCGTGCTTGTAGTCTGAAATTTCTTAAGCGACCTCTTCTAAATGTAGATGTTTTTTAATAAATGCGGTATATAATTTTATAAATACCTCTAAACAATCATTCTGGTATCATGGTATCACTGAAACGACGTTAACACGGTTGAATATCGACATCTTTTATGTATCAACAACCACGATATAAAAGATGACCAGGATTTTTACATGAGAAAAACATTTTAAGACGCTTAAAGATAAAAACCCACCTGTGAAAGGTCAGTGGTGAACCTTTAATATATCTATTACTACAATTTAAAGCTGGACAAGAAATCGGCAATGAGTTTTACTGTGTTTGTCTACGCAAACTTCAAACGTAAACATACGATGAAGGCCATTTTTAGCCAACCAAAGCAATGGCCGACAGGCTTTCAAATGGGGACGCGTTGGTGGCGCTGAAAGCAGCTCTTGAGCGATCTACTCATTTCATATCGTTGGTTGGAAAAAATAAAGGATGGATTGCTGCTCGGACCCCGATGATCATGTGACTCTCGAGTGCCCTGGCCTGTCTCTCGTTAGCCTCGTTGTTACATCATCATAATTCGACCATTGTTAATCGTATATCTACCAATAATAAACCCTAAATTTGGTCGACTCAGGCTTGGGTCACACTGGCGTAAAACGCCACGTAAATACGCCG